>CM053784.1:453543875-453818875 GCA_028749045.1 Cupressus sempervirens | reverse complement strand
TATAGAACCAAAATTTTGACTTATATATAAGTTTTGACACCGTTTTCATTGATGTCAAAGGGGGGCTAATATAGGAAAATCGTATAAAGTATATTATAAGGGGGAATAACAAAGTAATAGTATGATTTATTTATGTAAAAAGGGAGAGTAGTAATCATGTGAAGTATTATGGAAAGATGGTTATAAAATATGATGATCCACAAATTTTAAAGTTTTGTGAATTTTGTAAAGGCCAAGTTTTTGTAAATTTTTTTATCAACATTTTGGGACTTAGCTCATTTTTGAGACAAGTCAGGCCACAATAATGGTTCCCACTTTTTGGCCAATTTTGACACTAAAATAGATTATTTTCAAAAAATATTTAGTTTCAAATGCATATTACTAAACAACCATAAATAATTTGAAGATGGTGTAAACTAATGATTTGTAGAATTTTATGTCTAGTTTCTAACACCATTTTTAAAAAAAATGTGAAGTAATTAAAGTCTCGTATATTATCTCCTTTGAGAAGTGGTCTATAAGAAAATTCTTCATTTTTAAAGAGTGATGGTTGTTTTGATCAACATAAATTTATTTTTAAAATGTGATAATAATAAAATTATTTCAAGGTTAGAATGGTAGCATCAATACCTAAGAATTTTAGTTGGTTTTGTCCAAATTCATTAAAAATTGTAAATTCTATTCAATGAAAAAGTGAACATAGGTTGATTTTGACTAATATAATTTGTTTTTTATAGATTGAAATGAATTTTTTCTTTTTTTTTAGAAAGGTAACACACCTACCTTGGTAGAATGTGTGTGTGTGTGTGTGTGTGTGTGTGTGTGTGTGTGTGTGTGTGTGTGTGTGTGTGTGTGTTGTTTAAAATCATTTTCTATTTTTCCTAAAGCTTCAAACTGAGACTTGTGAGATGGTAAAAAAACCTATATTTAATAAAATAACAAATAAAAAATCAAAATAAATGCAATTTATAATAAAATAATAGTCAATAGAAATATCATTCAAAGTAGAACAAGGTGGTATATTTAATTTTTAAAAATAGACCTATTTAGCCATTGTTTGAGCCCTCAAAAGGGCATAATTTGAGACAAAAATTATGAAATTTGTATTAAAAAAAAAATTTTGGGCCTTTAACCAAAGGGTGCTTCGATCAAAGCCTTAGGAAGGGCCTCAAACAAAGACCCTTTGATTGAAGCCCCTTGTGTCATTGCATGTAGCACCAAGGGGGCTTTGATTGGCACTTCCCGACAGGTTTCCCACCAATAGGGGATGGGCCCAAGGGGCTTTGAATGAAGTCCCCTAAGGACCTTCATTCAAAGCCCTATTGGTCTAAGTGAATATTGCAAAAATTTTCAAGAACCATTACAATTGTTGGGTGTAGACACAACATTTAAAAAAAAAATCTAACATGCAAAGTGCTATTATTGAAACTCTTAAGAAACATTTGAGCTCTATAGGGAAGCCAACTCGAAGTAACTTAGATAAGATTGTCACAAGAAGAGTAATGCTGACATCTATTCTTAGTAACAATATTCCTCAAAGTAGATAAATAACTTCAATTTCATCAAAGATCTATTTTAGTAGAAACACAATATCAAAATATGCTAAGAGAAGAATGGTTTTGGATGATAGCACTTCGAAAGGAAATTGGGAAATTATGTGTAGAGCTCCTCATTGTGATAGGATTGTCAATAGAATCAAAGCTTTGGTAATATCATATTGGAATGATGATACTCATCCTTCATCAAACACTAGAGATTTTCTCAAATATAGGGCTAGAACTAATCATTATGAACATCATACAAAGTATTGGTTGGACATAACACAAGATGAAATGTATGCCTCATTTTGTACTTATAATCCTAATATAAAGATTGGGTAGATAGTGTTTGAGACATTCAAGCCATATTATGTAAGGAGAAACAAATTGTTTGAAACTGTTTGTTATCATTATCATATTGAATTTGATCTTCACTATTAGGTTTATCAAAAGTTTGTAGAAGATGTATTTGGTTATAATAATGCTCCTCCTAGTAGGTGAAGTTAGTTTATTTCATCTATGTAATGTGAAAAAATAGAAGATCGTGTTGGTTAAATTAATTGCATTAAAGGAACATGTGACACATGCACTAATTTGGCTCTTTGTCCTTTGAAAAATGATCATATTGATGTCAAAAAAATGATAAATTGAAAGTGTTACAAGTATGTAAGGAATGAAACTAAAATTGGGAAAGAAATAAAAAGATTGGAATATGTTGAAGAGGAGATAACTATTGGAGATTTTATGGAAAAATTTAAAATTTTGATTCAACCATATATTTGTCATTTTTACAAATGGTAAGCATAAAATTTTTAAATACTTAGAGATAATTTTCTTGTTGGAACTATCTTATCAGTTGTTGACTTTGTAATAAACTACTCTTTAATTCATCAAAAGGCTACTCAATTAGACTACTATTTTTAGATCAAGTTACTATTATGGTATAGGTATGTTATTGTCATGCATAGTTAGATTTGGATGGCATTCAAAGCACAGATGAAGCACACATCATCAAGAAAGAATATCACTTCTACATAAGTGATGATAAAGAACATGATATTTATTATGTAGAACATTGTTTCAAGTTTTTTTTTTGCATATATGAAAGAAAGGGGCATAAGTATTGATAAATATTATGTACAGGCAAATGAATGTGTTGCATAGTTCAAATTATATAGATCATTTTATGCACTTTGTCAATATCATCGTAATGAGAACATACCACATGTATGGAGTTTCTTTGAAAGTGGACACAACAAAGGTGAATATGGCGGTGCTAGAGTTTGCATCAAACATGCTCTACAACAATATCAAATCAATTATAACAAAGATTGTATACATAATGCACATGATGTCATTGAATGGTGCAAGACAAATTTTGCATCAAATGAGGTTGGTGCATCATCAAGAATGAGTCAACTAGTAATATGTAGAGTCTTTTGGGAGACATCAAGTACATGTGCATGTATAAGTATATATTTTTAATTTATTTAAGTTATACATGTACACGTGTATATAATTTTTTCTCTCTAATATTTATGAATATATTAAATATTTCTATTCAAGTGTTGATAGAAAAACTATGTATGGTTGCAAGAGGATAGAAAAAATACAATCCTTACATTCTATTATGAGTACCAATCATCAAAATTAGACATTGTACATGAGAGACTATTCATGTTTTTGTTGTTATTGCATTGGTGAGAGTTATTTTAAATGCATCAACTAGGATCATGGATATGTAGGTCCATAGAGCTTGACACCATTTGTTGCTACTAATATAGCTAATGTCTCAGATGAAGATGAAAATTTTGATGACATCCCCTTGATTTCTTTAGATTAAAACCATATCTCAAGACTAGTTCAAATTGGTAAGTATTTTTAATTAAAAAATTTGTTAAATTTGTTTGTTTGTGTGTGTGTGTGTGTGTGTGTGTGTGTGTGTGTGTGTGTGTTGCAAGGATAATTTAGGCCACATATGTGTACATGTATGTATTTCTTATGTGCAGGGGAAGTCTTTATAGTTCTTTTCAAGCCTAGAAATGTAGAAAGAGTGAGTTACTATTTATTGTGTTGCACTACAAAAAGAATGAAGTTAACCAAATTTGAAGAAAGTGATGGAATGATATTCCCTACAGGTTTATTTTGCAAATCAAATATATTACACATAACTTATTATTAATATGAATGTACACATTAAAATATATTAACTTTTAAATACATGGTGTGTGTAGGTTCAATTTTTTTGGAGGGAACATATCTCAGGCAAACCATATTAGTGAAACATCGAATTCACTTTTTTGACTACAAAATTGACAATAAGGTGCTTCACTATAGTCACCATTTTATTGCTACCTCTATTAATCTACATCCAGTTAAACATCAAAGTGTACGACACAAGTGGAGACTATATATTGAGGATCATGAAAGACTATTAAGTGTTCTCCATAAGCACTTAGAACCATTAGGATTAGTTGAGATATTTCATATTTAGGACTTGCCTAGATATTTCATATTTATCTTCATCGAAGAGATATTTATAATGTATGTTCATTTCATGTTTAGTAAACTTATATATACATGTGTTCATTTCATGTTTAGGATGTATATATGTGCATTCTTCTCATTTCATGTACAATTTAGGAGTTATAAACATGTATATTTATTTTCATTTCACATTTAGTCCACTTATATATACATTTACATGCATATATGTATTAATCTCATGAATATATCTAAACACATTCCTAGGACTTATATGTATACATTCATTTCATTTCTTAGACTTATATACATATATGTGCATGTTCATTTCATACTTAGGACTTATAGATGCTTGTTCATTTCATTTTCAATTTTATGTTTACTCCACTTATATTACATGTGTACATATACGATATGTTCATTTCATGTTTATTCTATTCACACACACACACACACACACACACACACACACACACACACACACACACACACACACACACACACACACATGTATTAATTTCACAAACTTAAGACTTCAACATTTAATATGTCATGCACATACATGTTTATGAACATTTCGTGTTTAAGGTCCCTGTATGTTTATGTTTCTTTCATGAATTTAGGACTTATAAATATGTATGTTCATTTAATGACTATATTTATATATAAAAAGTGTCTAGAGTTGTATTCATGTGTATGTTTATTTTATTTTAGGTCTTATATCTAAATTATAACATATTGAATCACCTATGTCAATTACATGTTGAATCAAATATTGTGTATGCATTAGGTGCAAGTTATATCATATTGAATCACCTAAATCAATCACATGTAATTAATATCTAAACTATGTAATTGAATCTAGATCACAAATGTAATTAATCACACATGTAATTAATATCTAAACTATATAATTCAATCAGTTAGATACAATCATAAAACTAAAAATTAAATCAATCACATGTTACTAATATCTAAACTATGTAATTGAATCTAGATCCCAAATGCAATCAATCACGTGTAATTAATATCTAAACTATGTAATTGAACCAAGATCACAAATTTAATCAATCACACATATAATTAATATCTCAACTATATAATTCAATTAGTCACATATAATCATAAACCTAAAAAAAAACCACTTAGAAATTAAATCAAGTTTATGTAATTAATCTATAAACTATGTAATTGAATCTAGATCAAAAATGTAATCAATCACATGTAATTAACATCTATTTACTATATAATTCAATCAATGATATATAAGAATAAGCCTAGAAATTAAATCACTTAGAAATTGAACAAATCAAATGTGTGTATAATCATAAACTAGAAACATTTATCTAGATCACACATGTCTAATCATAAACTACAAAGATATATCACAAGGAGCATAAAGTAGAAGCATATATAAAATGTCTAATCATATGAATATACTTCATAAATCATTAATGGACCATAACCATGTACATACACATGTCAATACATAAATAAATGTAAAATCATAAACATGTATATGTCTCTCTCAAAAGATAAATGATAAACTAAACATATCATGCATACATCCTAAACTAGAGAGTCATCCAAGTGTATATGAATAGATCGGTCCTCTAAGAGAGATTGATGAGGATCATGTGGTTGTGAAGTATTAACTGACCCCTATAAGTTTAGTATACACAATAATTCATTAGACATGTACGTGTGTGTGTGTGTGTGTGTGTGAAAATTATATTAATTTAAAAGTATAAATTTAAATTTCACCTAAGCACTAGTGGGTGTCACATCCATCATATGTGTACTCCCACCAATAGTAGGTTTCATATAAAAAATGTCTCTCCTCTCTCCACAATCAAATTCAACACAAGAAGAAGTAGGCTTTGCTACCTGTGCCTAGAAAAATATTATTCATTGAAAAATATGAGTCCGTGTATATGTACACTTGTGTATAGAAATGAACTATTGTACAAAAAACAAATTTAAAAAAGAGGCACCTAGATCTAAGGAGCAAGAGGGTCATCCATCACATGTGTTGCAATGTCATCAATAGAAATGTCATCTCTAATCATGTCAATCCTCTATAAAAATGAAGAGTGCAAAGGGGTGACCAACTTAGATGGAAGTGGTGTAGAGTCAGTAGTATTATATGAAATATAATCTCCATATATAATCCCACCCTAGAGGCAACCTCAATCTGACTCAACTATCATAGCTACTCATCAAGAATGTCTAGTCCATTAGTAGTAATAGTAACATCTGTAACTTGTGTCCCCTCAATTGGATTGGTAGTATACTATTGTGCATCTAAGTGGTGTGATGTGTGTTGAGCTGAGTTTTGAGTTGACATATGTGTTGGGTGTTGTGTTGAGTGTTGATCACCAAATTCTTATGCACCCTATTGTATATCTCTAATCCTATATACAACCTCCTATAAAGGTATCCTCTAGATATTAGAAATGTATGAATATGCATGTAATATATCATCTAGAAAATACAATTCCATATCAATATGTTTGTCCTCCCCACTAAAGTCATGTATGTCCCCCAAAGTAGGAAGACATGTAGCTCTATAAACCTTGTCACTTGGAATGATAGGTGCAGTATTAGATGATGCCTCTGAAGATGATTTGAGTCAACTAGGTATGCTCATAATATATCTACCTAGAGTTTTGGATGTAATTACTAGCAATAGTTACAATGTGTCCTATCCATCAATTGCTTCCCTCTAGGAAGCAATAAAAACTCTATCTATAGTAGTGGCCATCACTACCATCACAACTGGAGTCCTTTGACCTAGTAATTATCAAGGATCATGTCATGGTTAACCAGCCAAATAGTACTCATCATGATCTACAACTCTACCATGTCCTAAACATAATATCCTAGAAGATTCTAAATAGTTAACGATGTGCCCCAGCCAAATGAAACTTTGTGCACAACTATTGGAAAAAATATAATGGTATTTGGTCCTTATTGGGATAATGATCATGTGCTACTAGAAATTGACATTATACCATTCATGCAATTTGTGGCAGAATTCATCTCATAACCTAATAGGCCTTCACCTAGGCTTAGTTGACAAGGGTTTGAACTTGGGCTAAGGACATATCACCTGAGACCTCTGCACTAATCTCTACAAAAATTCTATCAATAGACTATGTTTTGAATGTATTTTTTGATCTCAATCTATAAGTAAAACCTCAAAGACTCAAATAGACCTACTCACAAATACCTCTATATAAATGATTTAATATATCTATCAATCAATTGTCTAAGTTGTGCCATCTTTGTAGCCTCAAAATGGAATATACTATCTGTAAGAATTTTCCTTAGGGTAGAATTCACCCAAGACCAAGGAACTCAAACACAAGCACAACAGTAGAACAAAGAGAGTATGATCAGAATGATGATATATTCATTCAATATTGATTGCTATGAATTGATGTGAAAGTACACTAGGAGTGCCTATATATAAAGTCCTCTGGGATGCTTCTAGAATTCATAGAAGTTAGCAACATGATAAGTCATACAACCAAGCACATGTCCACCAGATATGGGTTATCCTCCATTAAGCACAAGAGTAAGTGTGATGATGAGAGGATAAGCATGTAAAGGTGTAGCATGCAAAAATATTTTGTAGACACTATGTTTAAATTAGGAGTGCGAATAACTATGTTTTCTACATGACAACTCAGTTAATTATGAAAACTCCAGTGTTGTAGACACCATGTGCTGAATTAAAGTTGCTTACTCTAGTGTTGTCAACATGAAAACTCATAAGAGTACACAAATTCCTAAGTGTCTCACCTAATAAATAATGAAATAATGCATAATAACAAAATAATGCATTAACCTAAGTAAAGTGTAAATAGTAAATACTTATTTACACCAACACCCCCCCTTAAGTGCAACTTAGGGGAATGCGCTTAAGCTTTCGAAAGATAGGATGAAAATGCAAGATGGGTCCCAACTACTAGGCCATGTGAGGTACCCATGTAGATAATGAAATGAAATCTCTCATAAAGAAAAGAAAGAGGGAAAACCTCATGAGAAAAACCCTCCCCCAAAAAGAGAGATGAAAAAACTAGATGCATGGATGGATGGAGTAATCAAGACCCCCCCATTATGACATACATCAAGTATATACAATAGAGAATTAGGAGAAGGAAAAAACCCCATAAGAGGAAAAAGTCCCCCCCATAAAAGAGAAGAAGAAGGAGACAAGGTAATCCCCCCCCCCCCCCCCCCAAATGTAATGTGTGAATTAGTGATAGTTGCTCCAATGTAGAAGTTGATCCATGAGCAATGAATGATGTTCCTCCCTTTTGGAAGAAACAATGGCAAAGGTAATGGTGAGATGCTTCCCCTATGTGTATAATGAATCTTGATGATGAATGGTGTCTCTAAAACCTACTTAACTATCCTTGTGTTTATACTGATAGGCTCCCCTTCCAATATTGCTAAAAAGAACAATGTCATATCTAATAAGGATCGATGTAGAACATGCTCCAAATAACCAATTATCTTCTCAAATGATAAAGAGACCTCTTGCAACTATTGTACATAGGAATCCACAATCATATCAACATGTGAAGAAAAATCATCTAGAGAATGGACATGAGGGTCAAAGTGATCCCTTGTGACAACTAAAGAAGGATCTACTTCATCAAAGAGAAGATATATATCATCAATGATGTCTTCCATGAACAAACCTAAAATATCTATCAAAGAATCATCCACTAATGTTGGAGTTGGAAGACAAGGTATACCTTGTTATGCTAGACCTTTCACTGTGGCAATATGTGCATGTAGAATTTGTTGATGATGTGACCTCTCCTTATATCTGTCAATAGGACCCCTCATATTTGAATCTGTTGAAGCACTATTGTTAGTGTCACAATCAGTTTTCACAATGCATGAAGTAGCTCCTCAACAAAGAGAAGATGAATGGTATCGATGATGTCTCCCACATCTTCAATGTGAGACTCCACAAATAGACCTACAATATCTAGAAGGAAGTCATCCCATGAAGTTGAAGTAGGAAGACATGGTGTTTCCTGCTGCACTGAATTAGGAGCATCTGTGGCTAGAACTAGATCAGTAGTATTAATAGGAGCATCAAGAGGTGGGATCTCAAGTGGAGTTGGAGGAAGCAATACTAAAGCTACTAAAGATAGAATTTCATCTAGAAATGGAGGAATTGTGGCATCTCCATATTTTTTCCAAAGAGCCATCCACATATCATATGGGTGAATGAGCTTATTAATGACATGCTTAGTATTATAACTCATATTCAGTATAATAATATCCCAAAGTTTGTGAATAGGTGGTTATTCTTCAGTGTTAGAGATCAATTCATTGGAACATAAATAAGGAAATATTTCCTTATGCTCACTTCTTAGATGATCAATGACTAAAGCACTCCATTTTTTATAGTTCCTTTTTTTCAATGGGGGTCTAATCCTAAATCAAAATGTAAAACAAAACTCTTCCATAAGATCAATAAATGTAAACACCCCCCAAAATGTAGAAATATTCAATCAACTCCCCTTAATGTATGATTTAGTAGTTAGTGTGATAGCCACATGCCAATTTAGGGCTTATTTCTAAAAGTAGTATTTCTTTCCATAGAACCTATAATTTGATTGCAGATCTAGAAAGTAAACAAAAAAAATATGCACTTTCAAAAAAATAGAACCTGATTATGTGTCTAGATGAGCCCATACTAAGCATTTGAAGTGGCAAAAACTAGGATTTGCGAGTTACAAAAAAATTTAGGAACATAAATCTCAAACTACCTACACCAATGTGTAGATCACAAAATTCTACCCCAAAACAAAACAAAAAATTGCTCGCAAAAAGTAGTCTGTATGAGGGGATATCGTTGTTTGAAAATCACATCTGTTGTTATTTTTCCTAAAGTGCTGCTGTTGCACCTCCAAAAAACAAATGGCTCTAGATTTTGGCTCAAATGTTCAATTTGGATGAAACAAAATCTGATTTGCGGTTTTTTTGACCTTCTAAATGTGATGCAAATATCTGATTTGCACCAAAAAGCTCCAATATTCACGTGCAAAAATTTCTCCAACTAGCCTGATGGCCAAAAATTTCTTGAAAAATAATGCAAATCCAAAAAATGTAGAGATGCAGTTGAAAAAAAATGCAGATCTAAAAATTAAATGTATAGATCTGAAATGATCATACCAATTCTACAAATCAGGCCTTCAGGTTGTCAGTTTGCAAAAAGAATGTTGCCTCAATTTTGACTATTGTTGGATAGGCAAATTTATAGTCAAATTTCACCAAATCGACATTCTAGACAAAATGGTGAGGTCTACTTTGGCTCTAGATGCTCCTAATATCTACGGATTCTCTGGATCTAGGTTGAGGTGCTAAAGCAAGAATGGTCTTGAATGGCTATGTGAAGAGAAACTCCCTCACCTCTGATACCATGTAAGAATTTAGTATAGCTTTGATATCATGTAAGAATTTTTCTTAGGGCAGAATTCAACCAAGACCAAGGAACTCAAACACAAGCACAACAGTAGACCAAAGAGAGTATAATTAGAATGACAATATATTCATTCAATATTGATTGTTATGAATTGATGTAAAAGTACACTAGGAGTGCCTATATATAAAAGCCTCTAGAATGCTTCAAGAATGCTTAGAAATTAGCAGCATGATAAGTCATACAACCAAGCACATGTCCACTAGATATAGGTTATCCTCCATTATGCACAAGAGTAAGTGTGATGATGAGAGGATAAGCCTATAAAAGTGTAGCATGCAAAAATATGTTGTAGACACCATGTGCTAAATTAGGAGTATGAATAAGACACCATGTTCTTAATTAGAGTTTCTTACTCCAATGTTGTAATGATGGGCCACACCACCCGTACCAACTCACAACCAAAAAAAGATGCAACAAGATGGAGACAAAGAGATGACAAAAATGCTTCATAAAGCATCATCCATTAATACTTGAAATTCATTAGAAGAGATTACATTTGAAGAGCTTACAACTCAAGAACTTCTATTTCTCGAACTTGATTACAAATGATAATAAGCCTTGCTTAAATAGGCACTTCTAACCCAAGACATTACAAACACAACCAATGTGGGATAAAAAGTAAATACAACTACCTTTAAATAAATATTAAATTACTACCCCAAATACAACTAAGCACCCAACAAATATTAAATACATGATTCAAGGAACTTTCCACAAACTTCTAAATTGCCACCTATACACCTCGATTAATGGAATGACAACTATTTCTATTATTTTTCTTTTTATGCCACCTATGCACCTTGAAAATAGAAATCTCCTTTTCCTTTCTTTTCTCCTTTTTATTTTTTATTATTTCTCCTCTAAATTTTGTCATTTTCTCTCTCCTCCACAAATTTTTTTTTTTTCTCTCTTTTTTTGCTTTTTTTTGAAATTTAATTTTCCCATGCATGATGCTCCTGCATTAGAATACCACTTGATGGGGACACAACCCAAGCACAGAATGGACACAACAGAAAAGGGGAAATTATATTAACTAAGAAAATAAGCTAGTACAAATAGTATAGAGAAAATAAACTTCAAAACATGCCCTAAGGGCTTACAATAGCATGAATGTGGAGATAATTTTTCCTTTTAGGACCTCCTCTCAAACTCCACTCCGAACTGCCTTTTACAATGCTAGAAATCTCCTTAAATAGACCTCAAAGGGTTAAGGACTAGGAGTACATTCTAGAAAGTGCTAGCAGGCATCCACCGACCAAATAGAAGGTTCCAAAAGTTGTGTTAGAAGTTGATGCAAATCTAGAAGAATCCAGAAACGGTAACCGAACTTTCGGGAGGCATAACTTTTGAACCGTAGCTCCAATTGACGAACCGTTTATATTTTCAGAAAGCTCTCAAAGTGCTCTATAGTCCTATGTAGAAACTTCACTCATCCCCCATTTTTTGGCCCTTTTTGAGGTCATTTAATGCCCCTAACCTGACTTTGAAGCATTCTTAGGTCTCCAAAACCCAAAAAATTGTAATAACTTTCAAACCATGGGGCCTTTTGACCTGATTCTTTTTCTAGAATGGTCTAAATCACAATTACATTCATCTGGCCAATTCACACCTTCTAGTTCACTAAAATGATGGCCCAATTACATACTCCTATTTTTTTGGGATTTACTAGCTCACTGATAGTGGAACTATGAGAGTTGGAACCTTTATTTGACCCAAATGGGTATCCAAAAATGAAAACACATGAAATAGAAACTAAGTCTAAGTACATTTTTTGGGTGACACAAGATTTCCCTTATACCTATGGATGCTCTTGCATCATGTTGTCAACATGACAACTCATAAGAGTACACAAACTCCTAAGTGTCTCACCTACGAAAAAATAAAATAATGCATTAACCTAAGTAAACTTAAGTAAAGTGTAAATAGTAGATACTTATTTACACCAACACTATCTATATTATGAGTGTGAGGGTGAACATGTGGTCCCTCTCCTTCTCCCTCTCACTCTTCCTATCCTTGCCCTTATCCTAGTCCCTAACCCTAAGGTTGTCCATGATCTGAAGGCAACCCATTATCTAGTCCTTGACCCTCATCTCTATCATGTGATACCATCTACATGGGTAACATGTGCAAATTAAATATTAAATAGGTCTTATTAAATGCTAATACCAATCTTATATTGCAAAAAATTGAAGTTGGACTATTAGGTGTTAATAGGTTATATTAGACATGTTAATATGTTATTTAAATTAAGAGGTCCTATTAGGCCCTATGAGGTCTATCCTATTAAGAGACAGTTGGTATAGTATGTCCTAATCTATGTCTTATTACATGTTAATATATCAAATTAGGTGCTAATATGTATATAAAATTAAATTAAATGTCATATATAAATGAGGAGAGGGTGAGAGGAGATTAAGTGAGAAGAGAGAGCTAGAGGAGAGATAAAGTGATAGGAGAGAATGATAGGAGAGAAAGATAGTGAGAAGAGAGAAATTCATAGGGGAGAGAGAGTTAGGAGAAAGTGAGGAGAGAGAGAGTGTGTGAGAGAAAGAGTAGATAAATTTAAAGAGGAGAGAGTGAGAGGAGAGTGAGTGAGAAGAGAGATTGTAAGGAGAGGGAAAGTGAGAGGGGAGAGAGAGTGAGGAGAGAGATAGGAGAGAGGAGAGAGAGTAGATAAAGTGAGGATAGAGTGAGAGGAGAGAGAGTAGAGATATAATGAGAGTGATAGTAAGGAGAGAGAGAGTGAGAGGAGATAAAGTGAGGAGAGAGACAGTGAAGAGAGAGTGAGAGGAGAGAGATAGGTGAGAGTGAGGAGAAGAGAGAGCAAGGAGATACTTAGGAGAGGGAATGTGAGATGAGAGAGTGAGAGGAGAGCTTGATAGTGATGAGAAAGTTAGAGGAGAGAGAGTGATAGTAGAGAGATAGGAGAGAGTGAGGAGAAGGAAGAGAGAGAGAGTGAGAGTGAGAGGGGAGAGTGAGGAGATGAGGATAAGAGAGAGCAAAGAGACGGAGAGAGTGGAGGAGAGAGATTTTAAAGAGAAAGTGGGGAGAGAGAGAGTGAGGAGAGGAGAGTGAGTGAGAGGAGAGAGATAGGAAAGAGATACCTAGGAGAGGTAAAATAAGAGGAGAGCTCAATAGTGAAGAGAGAGAAAGATAAAGGAGAGATAGTAAGAGGAGAGAGTGAGGAGAGGAAAGATTGAGGAGAGAGAGTATAAAGGAGGGAGGGAGTATAGGAGAGAGAAATTAAAGACAAAGTGAGTGAGGAGAGATAGATAGAGTGGGGAGAGGAGATAGACTGAGAGGAGAGATTATAGTGAGGAGAGAGAAAGTTGGAGGAGAGAGATAGGAGAGAGTGAAGAGAGAAAACAAGGAGAGTGAGAGAAATTAAAGATAAAGTGAGGAGAGAGAGGATAGTAGAGGAGAGAGAATAAGGAGAGGTAAAGTGAGAGGAGAGAGTGAGGAAAGAGAAACTATTTAGAGAGTGTGAGAAATTCAAGTGAGGCGAGTGAAAAGTGAGTGAGGGGAACTTAGAGAAAAATTAAGGAGAGAAAGTGCTTAGAGAAAGAAAGTGAAAGGAGAGAGTGAGTTAAATTATTTTTTGCTTAAATTATATCAAACCCACAAATCTTCACTATTGAAACAATAAAGATAACCTATTAAGGTTATAATTTTGACCATAAGATATGATCTACATGGTGAAAGCTTTGTCATGTTAAAGACTAAAAGACTATTAGGTATTTCCTTGTTAGAGGGCTTGACACTTACAATAATGTAAGGACTCTGTTAGGAGATTTACATAGGCTTGTTAGGACCACTCTATTAAGAGATTTTCCTTGTATCAATTACAAAATAATAGATTCAATACCTGACCCTTGGTATGGTCTATAAGTTGATCTTGGGTCTCCTCTTTCCTTTGTCTTTGATTTGATTCTTCTAATCTAGTAAATCTATTTTGTACTTCTGTTGGAGCTAATTCTTTAAATCCTTCACATGTGTGTTTCCTTTTGTATTTCATCCCACTTTTAGTTATAGGGTTAGAATCCTCCTTAAATATATTTCATGTGAAGCTTCTAGATCTTGATCAACATCTTAAGCTTCATCATCTTTCTTTGTTTATGTATGTTTTTCTAATTGGTTGAATTTTTTGCCTAGGGATCATTACCTTCTACTAATGATGTGTAAATATAATCTGATTTGCCTCTATAGATATTAAATCTTATAGAAATGTTAGCCCAAATTATTCACATATGAGTTTGTGCCATTACAAACTCATATAACAAAATTGTATTGCTCAACACTTGGGTGCTTCTAATGTTTGTGTGAGGCCTCACCTGATCTGCCCTAGCATTGATGACTTGTTTGCATTATGATACTTCTAATTCAATGTTTTGATACACTTTTGAGACTATAAGGGTTATGTCATTTTAATATCTACATTTTGATGATCCACACTTATGTCTACACATTAGGACCTAAACAATATATTTAATGATTTTATTCATGTTCCAATCTATTGCAAATGCTTTGATAGAAATTGAATTGTAGTAATGCTTGTAATGTGAATTTTAATAGAGCAAATTTGAGTTAAAGGATAGATTGTGATATGTACTAGGACCTAATTCTCATGCCTAGGGACTCAATAGTCATGGATTCAATATTTCATCACTATGATAGAAAATAGATCATGAGGTTATTTAGAATACTAATTTGATCATGTTAAGTAAAATTTAAAGTTGATAGGAAAAAATTGATATTTTAATGTTTTGAATGTTTTATGTGAAAAAGATTAGGAAAAAGAGTAAGTTAATTAGAAATGATGAAGTATGAAACCCTAATGTTGAATGTGATAATGATTTATTGCACATATGTATATTGTTTATATGATTTTATTGGGCTACTGATGCTCGAGTTTAGTGTGTAGGAATGTAACCATGGATTTTAATGGGAAACCAAGGCTCAGACCACTATAAACATGACATAGCTAAGGTTGAATCTATGGAAATATTCAAACCTCATTGCAATTTGTTTTATTTCATAGTGTGAATGATATGTGTGGAAAAGTTGTATTCATGTATTATTAGAGACAAGTCACTTTAAATAAAATGTTTTTTTTTGTGTCACTTGACACTTGTGTTGATGACTTGTCATTTAGGGTTTTGGGAAAAAGTCACCTAGCCTAAACCTAACCCAAGTCAACCCCTTATGGTAGTGTTAGAAGAAGTCTCCATCAAGGTAAATTCGAATTCCAACTTCCTGTTAACTTTCAAGGATCCAAAAGTGGTCCTAGGGGGTTATTTTGGTGAAAAATAAGTGGTCTCACGATAATAATATGGGTTGGGGGTCTAAATTTAACCTTTAGTAGGCCCAGATGACCTTGGGAACCCTCCAAACAAGTCACTTTCTTAGAATTTCGAAATTGAAGAGTTCGCATGTTTCTCCCTCTTGGTCAAGATTATAATTTTAATTAGGGGCAAGGATTTAAGAAAAAGGAGGCTTCTTGTTTGGGCTATTTTTAGCCAAGTAAGAAGTTAGAGGCTTTTTATAGGGCTTGGGGAAAAATTAGTGAGTTGTCTATCTGCTCTCCAACTTTAGAGACTTTGAAAGTTTGGAAGCTTGGAGGGAGCTCTTCTTTTTCATATCTATTTTGCAAAAGGATTCAAGGTTGGTTTCTTGTTATCTATGTAGAATTTTCTTCAAATTTTCATAATGGTGTTTCATTCATGAGCATGGAGGAGAGTGAGATTCATATTGTATGTAAGTTGCATGGTGTTGTACTATGATATAGCATTCATGCAAATGTTTGAATGGTGGTTCATGTTGTGGAAAGATTATGATATTATTGTGTTGAGATGAAATGTGTTGTTGTATTTGAGTTTCTCATGTTTCTCCATTTTATTATGAGTGTTGTTATGGATGTAAAGACTTCACTCACCCTTTGGGAAGGGAAGAGAATTCTTGGGTAAAGGGGTTGGTTGGGCTTGAAAATTTAGTTGGGAACCTTGGAGTATGGGCTCCATTGTATGCCATAATCATTCATATCTTTCTTTTGGGGTGATAAGGTAAGTATGGTGTGGAAAAGAAGTTTATGGAGTATGGACTCCAAGGAAGCTACACCTAATGGTAGTGTGTTTGGAGGATGATTGTGAAAGCCCAAAAAGGGCATGAAATTTTTTATTGTAGATATTGGTTGATATGGAAAGTCTCCTATTTGAAAAGCACACCTTCACCCTATGTTCATGGTTCAATTGGTGAACCATTGTGAGATATCCTTGGGATGAAATTGTTCAAGTGTTGTAATGTGTTGTGTATGCATTTGTAACATTGGAAAGAAACTCAATTTGAGCCTTTTTCCACTAGCTTGGGGGTGGTCTCTATGGAGGCCTATGGTTGGGTGGAGAGTACCCATGGTTCTTGTTGTTTTTATTGTTTTGTAATTGCAAATTTTGTGCTCTTGGATTCAAGAAAAAACTAAGGTTAATCCCTTGTATTGTTGAAGTAGAAAGATCTATCATTATGTAATGTATTTGGAAGGAGGAAACCCTTTTCCATGTTATTAAATGTTGTATTGTAAAGTTGAACCCTTAATTTATGTCTTTTGTGTATTGCATTATAAATATGGGATCTTCATTTTATGTACATTGTTGTGAAGAATAGATCCATGAAGGAAGTGAAGAAATTTGGACATTGTCATATGTATTTGTATTGCAAGATTCAATGTCATGCATTTGGCTTCAATTAAGTGGAGAGATTTATTTATCATAGTAGTCATAAATGGAATATAAAAGAGATCCATTTCAAAGGATAGTCATTGCTTTTGGATGCTCAAGTAAGGAACAATATGAAAATGTAGAATAGCACTCATTTTGATCCATGAATCAATATAAGAAAAAGTATCTCAGTGATGGTTCATATAAAGAAGTTCATTTGCATTAGTTCAATAGGAACTGTCAATTTAAGTTCTCTTCGTAATAGATAGAATAATCTATTGTTTCACATTTGATCTTGTTCAAAAAAAATTTAAAAATACTTGTGTTCAATCTATTATTATAAGTACTTTGATAGAATCATTAATTAGACAATTCATTGGAATGTAAGATAACTATAAAAATGAAGACTTATAACCTCATAGATACATGGAGAAAACAACAAAGAGCCAATATGGCATAAATAAACCATAGTAACACTAGCTTGTAAGTGCAAAATTACTCTCTAGATTTTGTATGAGAGAGGAGAATAATAGAATATAGTCAGGTTTTTATTACAGACCAATATAATATTTAGGGAGAATCTCCCATATAGAATATCAATAAAATGTTACCCCTAACCCAAAAACCAAATATAAAAATATTAAATCAGTACTTAGCCTATTCGAATATGATTTGCAAGGGAAGATGAATAAATAAACATCCAAGTACATATACACCTAGTAATCATGTTCTTAGAAAGGGAATCAAGTTAACCAAATAAATAAATCATATAATGCCCATGTAAGAGTTAAATTAGGAATTAAGTGGGCCATTAAAAAATAAAAATAATAAGGGAAACATTTATATAAAGCACTCTCACATATCAGAGAAATGGAGTAGGAAGGTGGTCCCCCACCTCTTCCATCCCTCTCCTATAAATGTTTTGACATGCCTTGATTGAGGACAAATTTCATCCTTTGATACCTTCTATATTGGTTGACATCATGTCCTAAACTCACATGGGAAAAGGGTTCATTTAAGTGGAGTCAAGTCAGTGATAGGACCGGTCATGTGAACTATGAGAGGGGTTAGTAAGAATATGGGAATTAGTAAGTATATACATTTAGAGATTACAAAGTTTAGTTATGAATTCTTGATAGGAAAGTTGCTAAGTAGGCTTGGGAGTTAGGTGGGAGTTAGGTCCACGTGTATGGAAGGGGCCCATAATAATTAGGGGTTGGGGATTACCAATTTAAATATGTATGATTGTTGTTAATGGTTAGAAAAGGTATGGGGATCAGGTAAGCTTTGTTAGTTTGTGGTTAATTAAATAAGTTAAATCTAGAATGAAGGATAGTTAGTGATTAGGATAGTAGAGTTAGAGTTAGTTAATATTTTATGTGAACTTGGGATTAGTTCAAGTTTGGGAGAGATTTTAAGATAAAGTAGTATGAATAGAATTAAATGGAGATTAGTTAGAAAATAGTGAGTGTGAAAGTGATTAGAATTTGGATTATTTTATTATTTTATTTTGTGATGGATTAGAATTTTAGTAAATAGTTTTAGAATAGGTTAGTAATTTAATAAATGAATAATAATTAATGGTTGGCAACAACTTGATAGACTATTGTAATAGATTTTAAATTTGTAATTAGCAAACAATGCTATTGTTAGTTTGTAACTTTTAGATTTAATGGGTTACTCAATATTATAATAGTTTGTGTAGTTGGCATAACAATGGATTAGTAATTATTTGTATTAATGCAATTACAATGTGATGTTGTTATATATATGTTATGAAATACATATTAACTATGTACAATTTAGTCATTCTCTAATTAATGGTAAAGCATAAGATGTATTGAAACATTGTTATGGGGATGAAGTAAAAAGATATTATTAAATCAGTTTTTCCTCAGATTCTGACGATGTCAAGAGCATCAGCTCTGATGAGGTTTTTGAGCATTCAGGTAAGAAGACTAAAAGCCATAAGAAGGATTACCCCTCTATCAAATTACCCAGCAGAAAGAGCCCTAGATGTCATACCCCAGCTAAAACTGGCTCTGCTGAGGTGGAGGAGGAAATGGATACTGATGATTCTGACAAGGTTTTGAAGGAGGAGCTGGATGAGGAGAAACTGAGAAAAAGACAGAAGAGGGAGGGAGAGAGCATGGAGTGCTCCAGTAGTCAGGGAAAGGATTCTCTGCCCATTCCCCTCTCCCCTATACATCCTCAGCCTCCTTTGGAGGAAAATGACAACTCTGGACAGATTGAGGGGGAAGTGCAAGTTAATAATAGAAGGAAGGCTTGGAAGAACTTCAATGTGAGAACGACCACTATGGGAATCTACAGAGAGGCGATGAACCCCCAACTCCTGGTGGATGACCTCGAGAAGCCTAGACTCAATGAGCTAATTGACCCGGCTATGGTGGCTATTTCTGATAATGCAAGAGAAACGGGCATGAATCTGTTGAACAATGCCTGCAATAGTATGATCGACAACTTCAGATCAATTAAATGGCTTTTCCATGAGCTTGAGGATGTCAGAGATAGGGTTTCCCAAATGGAAAAAATCAAGAGCAAGACAGGTGCAGAAAGCCAAGGCGACCGGAATAGCTGGGAGACTCTGATGGAGAGGAGAGTAAAAAATATTGAGAACTACAATCACAACTTGGCAAGTCAAATGATCTCCCTCCTCGCTTCGATCAACGACAACATCCTCTCTCTCTTGGAAAATCTCAAAGACAGGAACCAGATGGAGGAAGATGATAAACAGAACAGAGACAAAGATAGGCTGGATGTGGATAAAGCCAAGGACAGCACTATGGAGTAGGATTTGATGAACGCCCAGGATCATAAGGTAGAAGAACAACAAGAGTGCGTCAAAGCTGCCCAAACCATGCTCGAGATGGAGAAGTAGTCTGCTAGGTTGGGTCTCTGTCCATTGGTTTTTGTTTCTCCTGGCTTTGGCTTTTTGTCTGGTCTCTATTTTTCTGGTTTGTTCTCTTGCCTTTTTAGTGGGTAGTTGTTTCAGGCTGGGCCTTTGGGCTTATTTTCAACCGTAAGGCTTATGTTTTGGCTGGGCATTTTTTCGCTTATTTTCAGCCTTTCTTGTTGTTAAACTTATGGGTTTCAGGACCCCTTAAAACCTGTTTACCTTATCAAAAACATAACATTACTATATAATCCTAGTGATCTATTGTTAGTAGTGACAGGTTTGTGATAGTAAAGTCCTAGTTGATTATGGTAATTAAATTGAGAAGTTTAGTTAGTATAATGTCAATTTAGTTTTCTATTATATATAGATATATCTTAGTGGTTGATCTATGAATGGGTGGTTATTAGCTGTAACTTGTAGTATGTTAGTTAACTAAACATCATTCAACATACTACATTAAATAGGAATAAGTGGTTCTAGAATGGAATTGATATGGAAAAAAATAAAAATAAAATGAATAAGATAAGACTCTTAGTATCATAAGTAGACACAAAATCTTGGAAGTTAGAAATGTTAGTAACTAGATCAACTACATCATAATTGTTAGGCATCCCGAACTCATTGATAATGTATAGTGTTATGTGAGCTCCTAAGGTTATCTAAATATTTAAAAAAACAATTATAGTTGTGTTTTTTCCTTGTAAATTTTTGGGCATGATAGCTCGGTCATGTATCTTATTACTCGGCTTCTATAAGTCTATGTGCTTGGTGCTTGATAACTTCTCAATATCTTTGGTCGTCATTAAATTTCTTGGCTCATACTATAATCCTCAACTCGTATATCTTCTCAATCTCTACTAAATTCTCAACATTCATTGTTCTGCTCATTCTAAGTGTAACTTGCTTGATCTTTACTAGATAACTAAGTCACAGTGATGACCTTGTAATCTTGCCTAGTAAATGATCTCCAATGACTAAGTGTTCAGTCACTAATTGGAAACATAGGCTGAGAGATCAACAATCTCCCCCTTTGACATTAGTGGTAAAAACACTTTGTCATAAAATTATTCCTTATAAAAATATATTCTCCCTTGAGACCAAAAAATTTATTTTCTAACTTATATCCTCTTCTTTATAACTCTCTAATTGTGACTTCCCCTTACTTGTTACTTCTCCCTTCTTACTCTATCCCCCTTGTTTTTGTCATTAATGGCAACTGGGGCTACTAGGGTGAGTTGGAACTTCTCAAACAAAATATGGTGACTTGGTAAAATATTAGTATAGCCTTGGTTCCATCTTTCTTATACCTTGTCCATAATTTGAAACTAAATCTCTAGCTCAGTAGCTAGGTCAATAAATCCTGCAATGTGTGCAAAATTTGTGTATTTTTGTAAAATTTCCTTAGCAATGGAAATAACCTTCTAAATTGTATCTATATATGGAAATAACTAAAGTTTAATTAATGCCAACTTGGTCCATATTTTTGCATCTTTATTTGTGGGTTCAGCTAACCTTGTCAAATTAAATATGAGTTCACCAAATGAAGATGAACTTGAACTTTTGTTCTTTCTTAAAGAGTGAACATTAGTCTTCATACTTGAATGTAATAACTATAATAATCATTAAGTATCCACTATAAATAAATATACATCACACAATCTCAAATGTAAGGAGTTTACTATCTTCGAAACTATTTCCAATTGTGTAATAGTTGTAGAAATCTCAGTTTGTCACTATACAAGTTCATGTGAGACTTTATGCAAAAATTTATGCTTCGTTATCCTTTCAGACCATTGTAACAACTTCTCATTTGTTTCTATGTCCTTTGTCTAAATTTTATCAACAACATATACTAGTTGATCTAAAATTATATGCTAAAGATTGACATTCATAATGCCAACAACATCTGTAAAAATGTCTCTGATAGTATGCAATACCTATCTTCTCTTCTGTTCTCTCTTTATTTGTTCTTGTTTGGCCTTTCGACTCAAAAATATTTCTATTTCATTCATTTTCTCTAATGTAAGACTATTCAAATGATATGTGGGTAAATTAATTACCTCATTAAGGTCTACTGAATCATCATCATCCTCTTCTACATGAGTTGTAGCCTAAGATCTTGAGGGTGTATCACTCAGTACTGATAGTTGTATTTGCTCCCCTTTCTCACTTGATCTCTCCTTTGGTTTTTGAAATGGTGTAGATATCACCTATTGTATAGGTGTCATTGGTGTAGGTTCTTCAACCTTTTCACCTGGTATTTTAATGAGAGCTTAAGTAGCCTCTTTCTCTTTTTGTGTAATTCCTTCATCTATCATTAGTGTGCATGAAAATTTCTTAGAATTCTCTTCCTTCTTCAAAATTTTCATACAATTCATTGGTGGTGAATATACAATCAATGCCTTACCAAGTATCTCAACACGTGTAGCCTCTATAACTAGTGAAACTAACACATCATTGGTCTTCTTAACTTCAAGCTTTGGATATTCAGTTACTTGTAACAAAATTGGATTTGTACAAATTTTTATTGATTCCTTCATAAATGCTTGAATTTATTCTTTAGTAAGCACATTTGGATTAGGTTAAGAGATGATGGTATCATCTTCAATTGTGATAGTATCCTTATATTTAATTCCTCTGATAAGTTCTTCCATTTCTATTGTTATCTCAGCTAGTTCTTGATTTTCTTATTCAATAAGTTTTGTATTATCTTGACCTTCACTCACCTCTATAGTTGTATTTTTTACTCCAAATACTTCTTTCTATAATTCAATACTATCTATTTCTACTTCAATAACTTTGGTCTTTATAACTTTGAATGCCTGGTCCCTTGGCATAAGCTTCTTACCAACGTCTTTAAGGGCTATAGACATATGTGTCTTTCCCAAATCGAACATGATATGTACCAGTATTGTTTCTCTTATTTTCTTCTCTATGGTCAATGCCCATTTCCTTTGGCATCCACTATATTATACAATCCAATAGGAATTCCAATTTCCACTTCCATTAGTGTACATATAAACTTGGTCAATTTATTAAGTAAAGATTCTTAAATTTTATCTTGATCTTTGTTTCTCAAAGATTCATATTGTAAGCCTTTAAGAGCCAAAATATTTTCTAATTATATGAATTTTTTACATACCTAATCCACAATCATTGGAGGGAGTCTCCTGACAACTTGTGGATTTTTAGTCTCATTAGACTCTATCCCTTCTTCATCTTCCTCCTCCTCGTGTGCAACTATTAGTTTCTTTGGCTTCACTTGCACATCTACCTACTTTCTCTTCTTTGATAGGCTCCCTGGTAGTAGCTTGGTAGTAGTTTGTGTTGAATTCCTTTTGGTGATGAACACCTTGGTCTAATTTTTGAGATGGCCTTTAGTATTCTCTTAAACTCTTCGATCACTAGGTAAGAAAAATAACCATTTAGATTCAATATATACCTTCAATCTTTCAACTTAGGTCTACAATAAATGTCCTTGAACTTAGATAGTGCATGATAGTTGTGCTTGGCCTTGACTTTAGTTTGATTAAAATTATGTACTTGGCCATAACCAATTCACTTAGTCAGAATGTGATCCTTCTTGATCACCTAGTCTATATTGTAGGACTTAGTCAATATAGACTATACCACTGATGCTTGGTACTAACTAATGCTTAATTACCAACATTTCTTCATACATCTCTAATTATGCAAATATTTTTTTTCAACACTTTAATGCTCGAAACTAATGTAAAATATAGCTTTCAAGTATACAACTCCTACATACCTCTTTTCTTTAATGAGATGTGGTATGATCACCAGATCCATTAGATTAGGTGATCATTGTGTCTTCTACTCTGATTCTTTTGGCTCTTACTACCTTTATCCATGTCTTCTTCTTTTCTAGTTTTTCATTTTCATTTCTTGGTGTTGGTGCAAATATCTTGGTGTTGTAATTCTTACTAATGTGTCCCACTCTAAGACAACAAAATAATATTATCTCACCATTTAGCCATTTCTTGTAATTGCCTTTGAAATGTGTCCTGAAACAATTCTGTAGAATGTGTTCATATTTTCCACCGCAGTGACAACTACATCATGTGTTATAATCCCAATCATAGGAATTTCCTTTCTTTTCTACATGACTTTTTTTTTTTCTAGGTGACCATTGTGATTTCTTATTAATTTTACACTCATAAGCCTTATGTTCATACTTTTGACAATTATAGTAGTGACCTTGGAATTAAGATACCTTTCTAGTTGAATCTCTATTTTCTATTCTAGATTGATGAACTTGTTGTCCTACTTTCTTGTATTTAGAACAATTACCACTTAGCTTAGGTTTAGGAGTTTTCATACCATTTTTGCTTCTACAAATGTTTTTTGTATGCCCAATATTTCTATAGTAATGGTGTGTAGGTTTACCTTTTTATTTTTTATTCCCTTGTTCTCCACATTTGGATGATTCTCCTTCTTTAGTAGTTGAAGATTGCTTGTATCTAAGTCATGATGTTTCTATTTCTCTTGGTGATGTCATCATGTCTTCAAAAATGTTTGATTGCTTCATTTGGTTTTTTTTGTCATTTCCATGAGTTCCTTTTCATTACTTAACTTATTCCTCAATTGCTCATTTTGTAAATTTAGATTTGTGATCTCCAAATCTTTTTTGTTTGCTTCTTGATTTACAATTACCAATTGATTTATCATATCAAGCTGAGTATTTATAATCTTATGAACTTCAAATGATGTTTCACCAATTATTCTAGCTATTTTCTTTTTAGCTTCTTTACATATGAGCTTATCTTCTATTGATTTCTTCTTTTGTTCAATGGCTTCATGTAGTGTGATAGATTGGATTTCTTATTTTGTCTTCAGATCTTTTCCTTCCTTCACTAGGGCACTGTTCTTCTCTGGTAATTTTTTCATTGGTTCATCTTTGTTAACAATCTTTTCATTATCCAACAAACCTTTTGTGTCAACTTCTTTGTATTGACTTGTGTCATTGAATTGTGTAGTCATCTCTCTTCTCCTTTTGAAGGATTTTCTCAATTCTTCTCTTGTTGTCTCTGATTGTTGCAACCTGATATGTATTTCAACTATCTAATTTTCAATGATCTTTCCCATCTTTTATAGTTCCATCTCCATGATCTTAGACTTTCAAGTTGTTAATCTTCCTAACAAGAGATCTATGCTCTCATACCAATTGTTTGAATATATGTATATATATGGGAAACAAGATACTAAGAGAGGCGGGGGAGTGGGGGTGGGGGGTGTGAATCAAGATCTTAAACTTTTAACTTTAAAATCAATCTCATTAAATCATACCTAATTCATCATTAAAACTATAATGCTAAAACATAGAATAATTTCATCACATCCATAACAATTTAACACATAATACAATGATTTGGTTACCCAAAAACACTTCAAGATGAAGGTAAAACTAGGGTGGGGATGAAACCTATAAATCTTCATTATTGTAACAATAAAGTTAAGCTGTTAAGGTTACAATTATGACCATGAGATATGATCTACCTAGTGAAAGGTATGTCATATTAAAGACTAAAATATTATTAGGTATTTCCTTATTAGAGGGATTGACACTTACAATCAAGTAAGGATTCTGTTAAGAGATTTACATTGGCATGTTAAGACCACTCTGTTAAGAGATTATCCTTGTCTCAATTATAAAATAACTGATTATATACCTGACCCTCAGTATGCTGTATAAGATGATCTTAGGTCTCCTCTTTTCTTTGTCTCTAATATGATTCTCCTAATCTAATAAATCTATTATGTCCTTCACTGCTTTGATTTCTTTCTCTACTAGAACTAACTCTTCAACTCCTTCACATGTGTATTCCCTTTCACATTTCATTCCACTTTTGAATCTAAAGTTAGAATCCTCCTTAAATATATTTCATGCGAGGTTCTAGATCTTGATCAACGGTTTAAACTTCTTCATCTTTTGGTGTTTATGTCCCTTTCTCTAATTGATTAAATTACTTTCCTAGATATCATCACCTTCTACTAATGATACATAAATAGAATATGTTTTGACTCTACAAATATTAAATCTTATAGAAATGTCAGCCAAAATGATTCACTAATGAGTTTGTGTCATTACAAACTCATATAACAAAATTGTATTTCTTGACACTTGGGTGCTTCTGTTACTTAGTCATGTATGTTGTTGCTCAACTTCTATAAGTTTGTGTACTTGGCACTTGATAGCTTCTAAATATGCTTGGTCATCATTAAATTTCTTGACTCATACAATATTCCTTAGCTCATATATCTTATCAATCTCTACTGAATTCTTGATAATCATTATTCTACTCAGTCTAAGTGTTACTTGCTCGAACTTTACTTGATAACTTTGTTGCAGTAATGAACTTCTAATCTTTCCTAGTAAATGGTATGCAAATGACTAAGTGTTTGGTCACTAATCAACAACATAGGCTAAGAGATCAAAAATCTCCCTCTTTGACATTAGTGACAAATACATGTTGTCATAAAATTATTACATACAAAAATATATTCTCCCTTGACACCAAAAAAAGTATTCACTTACTCATATCCTCTTCTTTATAGCTCTCTAACTATGACTCACCCTTACTTGTTACTTTTCCCATCTTACCATATCCCCCTTGTTTTTGTCACTGATGGTAGCTGGGGCTATTGGGATGAATTGGAACTTCTCAAAAACATTTTGATGACTTGTTATAATATTATCATAGCCTTGGTTCCATCTTTCTTGGACCTTTCCAAATTTTGAAACTAAATCTCTACCTCGGTAGTTAGGTCAATAAATCCTACAATGTGTGCAAAATTTGTGTCTTTTTGGAAAAAAAATTTGGCAACAAAAATAACCTTCTAAATTATCTCTAAAATAGAAATAACTGAAGTTGAATTAATGCCAAATTTATCTATATTTCTACATATTTAGGTGTGATTTAAGCTAACCTTTTTTGATTAAATATGAGTTCATTTAATGAAGATGAACTTGAACTTGTGTCCTTTCTCAATGAGTGAACATTAGTCTTCATACTTGAATGTAACAACTGTAATGATCATTGAGTATCTGCTATAAAGAAATGTACATCACACAATCTCAAGTATAAATATTTCATGCCCAAAATTTACAAGGAAAAAACACAAAAAAAAAAAAAAAAAAAAAAAAAAAAAACATTAAAGGAGATAAAAACTATGTTAATAGATACTGGCATCAAATGTGTCATGAAAATATGGTGATCGAGTTCAAGACTATGAGGTTGCATAATTAGTTTGCTAGTGTCCTACAGTTATTAGTCTCTGGTTAAAACATTCTCTTGGAAAAGTATACATAAAAGGATTTGTTCTTCAATGGTATGTCATCAGGTCAAGAGGTTATGGGTTTCTACAATATCCCCCTCTAATATGGTGACTTAACACACAATAGTTGATATATGTACTTGAGTAATCAATTAAAGAATAAAATTGTTATTAGATATCCTAGTTATCTACAATAAATTATTTAATAAAAAAATATAGATACTTCATAGTTACTAAGTATATGTTGATTGAATATCAATATATATTAATCAAAGAAGTTGATAATGTCAAACAAAATAATATAATATGTAAATTTCAATAACACATTAATGCGAAAGGGACAAGATCAATAATAATAAGTTATGATAATAAAATTAAATGATAATAATAATTAAAATAGATCACTTAATATTATTAAGGGGTCACACCCTTTAGTAATGTGTCGCAGGCCACATATAAAATAGAAGATGAAATAAATATGATGGGGAAGGAGAAAAACATAAAAAGAAATATATATGAAGAAAGGGTTGATGAAGAAGGCCATATTACATATGCCCGAGAACTATCATCACCACATCAGACTGGACCCCACACAAAAGTATCAAAGGCATGGAAGGACAAGTGGATCAGTATACATGCAAGGGTAAAAATGAATATCAAGGGTTGACTTTGACTTGAGTGGATTCCCAATCAAGGTGCATGGAAAATAAATGAGGAGTTGCTAGTCATGTCAAGGTACAAAACAATTACATCATCACCTAAGGCTAAGGTAAGTTGGTACGTATGTATAATGGGAATGTAGGAATATTTGGTTTAGGTAGTAATATCTATTAGTTATGAGAGTTGTAATTAGCTATTTTATAATAGACTTATTACTAGTATATAGTAGTAGTATTATTAATTTATTTTATATAAGGTAAATATAAGAATTCCTAAGATCATTAGAAATGTTTAGTGATTATTACATTATAACAAGAAAGTAGATCATATAAATAAATATAATTAGGTTAGATTATTGAGATCAAGAATTATAAGAAATAATGGTTGATTACAATAAGATCAATTGAATTATGAAATTTTTTTGCAATAATACATTAATCTATTAGGAGAATTATAAAACTTGAAGCATGGGGGTAGTAAGGAATTAACACCTTGAACCAACCACCATGGCCAAGAATTATCTATGTTGCTAAAATATTCTGATGTTGTCAAACATATGCATATGTTGTTAGCCTTAGATAGAGGATGCTTGTCCAAGAAGAACCTTAAGGGGTGCACTCCCAGGATGATGGCAAAGTAGCTATAAGTTATGAAGCCTGATCTAGAGACATCCTTAAGATTGGTTTAAACTTAGAGGGTAGAATAAAATAGTTAATTTTATTATTATTTTGATTCTAAAATTTATTTTGTAGGTATTACTTGTCCTTGACTAACCCAATTAGTGGGGACATTACACTGGTATTAGAGCATGATCTTACCATCCTGTAGGGTGAAGATGAAAATAAAAAAGATCAAACTATCGAATACAATTAGTAAAGGAGCTTGGAAAGATGATTTAAAAAATGATGATGATGATGAATCTAAGTTCATACAAGTGATTTATTGCCAAGATAGGATAAGCAAAGTAAATCTGCCTAACATAGGTAGAATCCAAGATAAGTAAGAACACAGGTTCTAATGCCTTGAGGAAAAAGTCCAAGATGGGTGAGGACATACTTTTGAATATCTTGAGGAAAGAGTCCAAGATAGGTCATAACATGATGCCAAAATCCCTAAGGAAAGAATCCAAGATGGGTGAGGACATGGTTTCAAATACCTTGAGGAAAGATTCCAAGATAGGTAAGAACATGATGCTAAAATCCCTATGGAAAGAATCTAGATGGGTACAAACATGTGGTCTCAATGCTTTGAGGGAACCTACTTGTAGATAGGTACCTATCACCTTGCAACATTGAGATTTTCATCCTCTTAAGGGGGTAATGTATGAAACACAAAAAAAGACTTGAGCTCAATATGCTAACCTATTCAATCTATGAATACCCAAGGTAAATAAATTGAAACTATAGAGATCAATCATATTATATCTTTTGATCCATTAGACATTCACCATTTAATCATGAATTCATAAATCAAAATTATCTTTTGGGTGATTCATCAAGATAAACATTATGAAATCCATTTAAATGACTAACAATATGTCATTCTAGATGATACAATCATGCAATCTGACCACTCATATCATTTGATGTATAAATCAATTTACCTTTCAACTCAAATGTATAGTATTGAAAGAAGATTTGGAATTTGAACTAGAAATTTAAGGATTGGTCAATAATCTAACCTTGGAGATAGAACAAATAGTACATCCAAAACAAAGAAATCTTTGCAATCTAAATGAAACTTAGAATTGCTTGAGGACAAGCAATTTTGAGAGGGTAGGACTGCAATATCCCCCTCTAATATGGTGACTTCATACACAATAGTTGATATATGTAGTTGAATAATCAATTAAAGAATAAAATTTTTATTAGATATCCCAGTTATCTATAATAAATTATTTAATAAATTAATATAGATACTTCATAAATTACTAAGTTTATGTTGATTGAATATCAATATTTATTAATCAAAGAAGTTGATAATGTCAAACAAAATAATATAATATGTAATTTTCAGTAACACATTGATGTTAAAGGGAAAAGATTGATAATAATAAGTTATGATAATAAAATTAAATGATATTTAATTTCATCTTTCCTACTTTGTGTGTGTGTCATCTCACTTGTGCTCAAGATGTTGTTCCCATATGATGCTTGTGTGAAATGTGATTCTTGCTACTAGTATCACCAAAACATCCTCCCCAAAAAAATTAGAATTGAGCTTCAACCAGCATTGGAAGAAGACACACTTTCTCCTTCCTTGGATGATGCGATGTTGGATATCATGTTCATTATGCACTCTTACTCTACTCGCTGCATGATTTGCACCATAATTGGGAAGGATTTCTTCTCTACAATCTCAAGACATGTGTTGTTTCCTTCAAACTTGGTCTCGATATTCTTGTCCAATGCTATGGACCTATTTCAATCAACATCATGGCTAGAAATTATTGCAATCAAGTTGTTTTGACTGGAATTTTGGGCTGATAATAACTTGAAATAAGCAATGCAAAGCTATGATTTGTTAGCTGGAAATGCCCTGGTGAGCAGATTATTTCCAAGATCCCTACTCATGCAGAAACATGAGGATATGGTGACATTTGAGGCATTACAAAAGTCCTTCAAAAAACATAACCCATGGTTCCTGACAAAGACTTTGCAAGTCACGGCACGAGTGTTGGGTCATTAGTTGGTTGAGGGTGTGAAGAAAAAGGATTTGCATTGCTCAATATTTTGGGCTTACCAATATCTAACACACATGCACTTTTTGCTCACATGATGAAGCCTTTGGCCTCCCCAAACTAGTTTTTCTATGAACCAGGTGTTTGGTCTGTCCTGACTTCCAATGCTCTTGGCTTAGAACACCCTACCACACAAGAAACAAATTGGCATTCTCACTCAGACTACACCAATGCCACAATTTGGAGTGCACTTTCTTCCATTGGTAATTCTTCTATCATTGCTAAAGGTTCACGTTTAGGCTGGGAGGTTGCTCCTTTACCATGCTTAGATTTTGGTTGGAGTTATTCTCTGCAACCTAGTATGCCTTCCACTTCTGTTGAGGGTGCCTCTTGCAAGGATATGGAAGAATGATAGTATGAAGGCTACCTTATTTTTTGGGTTTAATTTTTCCAACATCAAGAATGTTTTAAAATGTTGGTATTTTTGGTTGAACTTTGAGTCCTCCATGCCTATTGTTCGATTTGTTTCTAAAAATGTAAAAAAGCAATAAATTTCAATTTTTGGTGGGAATACTCCTACGTTTTGTAATCTAGATTTTCTCATCAATATAATATGTTATAAATATCAATGCTTGTCACTTGTACATATTGTGATGATGTTGGGTTTTCTTTCTGGTTCTTTCCTAGTTGAGCTCTTGAACCAATTTTTATTAATATATATTCATGGCTCGTCCACTTTTGCCAAAAAAAATTAAATGATATTAATAATTAAAATCAATCACTTTATATTATTAAGGGGCCACACCCTTTAGTAATGTGTCATAGACCACATATAAAATAGAAGATGAAATAAATACAATGGGGAAGGAGAAAAACATAAAAAGAAATATATATGAAGAAAGGGTTGATGCAGAAGATTGCATCACGTCTACCTAAGAACTGCCATTGTCGCATTAGACTGGACCCCGTTCAAAAGTATCAAAGGCATGGAAGGATGGGTGGATTAGTATACATGCAAGTGTAAAAATGAATATCGAGGGTTGACTCTGACTTGAGTAGATTCCCAATCAAGTTGCATGGAGAATAAAACAGGAGCAACTAGTCACATCAAGGTACAAATAGTTATGAAGCCTGATCTAGAGACATCCTTAAGATTGGTGTTAACTTAGAGGGTAGAAAAAAAATAGTTAATTTTATTATTATTATGATTCTAACATTTTATATTGCAGGTATTACTTATCCCTCACTAACCCAATCAGTGGGACATTATAGTTCCTAAGCCCTTAAGTTGATTTCAAGGTAAGAAAATGTAACTTAATGATGTTAGACTCATAAGTATCATTCTCTATCATGTGGATAGAACCCTTCTGCAATATTGATATATAATTAGGGTTCAACTCTACATAATGTCTTAGTCAATTGTACTTAACTATATTGAGTTACACATCATTTGATCTACTTCATAACATGTGTCACATTAGATTTATTTCATTATCATACACTTGTTATAAGATACTAGGTCAATTCCCTAGAGAAACAAATCTGCATTTAAAGGTTACTCTATCTAATTATTGACATAACATATTGGAGCTGAATAAAACATTAATTTCTTACTATTAACTTAATTACAACATTTAATTCACCTTCTAGTGTAACCCTATATCAACTATCAAATTATCTATACTACTCTACCCTTTACCACCTTCCAACCATAATGTGAGCACTTCCTAACTGAATGACCCACACTTATAGTTTTATGATGCTACATTAAGACATACAAATGACATAAGTTTTAATAGCACTACCCTATCATTACTCGAATATAACAAACACAAATTGGCAAACTATTTACACTATCGACCCTTATTTACATACTAACTAATAAATACTTTATTTATACACTTACATTTCACATTGAATGGTATTAAAACAACTTTAATAACCTACTATCTATTATTATTTTGAGTCACTAAGTAAGTTCAACATTTTAACTACTAACTCAGTTCCTTAACTTTAACCACCTAATATTATTTACTAATTATTTCAAACTATCTCTACTATACCCTTACTAAATAATGTTACCTACTAACAATATTTTACTACAAATTTATCTACATACCTACTTATCATCATCTTACTTTAAGTTAACAATCTCTTACAACTATTTAATTTTACAATATCTCATTCCATTTACAAAATTCATTTGCACATCCCTTAATTAATAATATTTTTCTCTAACTAATGTTCGTAGGTCAATACAAATACTTACTAATTAATAACAAATCTATTTCTACTAATTAATTAATGACAAGTACAAACTCTCTAAACAACTATACAACTAACTATTTCATCTATACTAACTAACCCCTTACTATCAGATTAATTTCCACTAAGCTAAGTTATCTATACATGAAATTTGAATATTTACCACTCTTCCCTTAAGTAAGACTCCTTCTAATTACTTTTAACTTCAATAACATTTAATGAAACTATATGTATCTAATCAATTTCTTTTAAATAAAGAACTTCTACGTAAAATGACCTCCATGTATTTATCCTATTACTCTTAGTATAAAATAACTACTCTAAAACTTTCCATAAAATAAAGTATTAAAATCTTCATTTCATTGAATGTATTTAATAAAACTAAGAACTCTTAAGTGAAGGGCAGTGTATAAAATATTTAATCTAACTAGATTTAAACATTTATTTAAACTAGCATTAAACTCTTTTTGTTGAAATTTAGCTTAAATTGTCAAATAAACTAAGATAGGATCATAAATGTGCTCTTTAAACATAATTATATTAGAAAATAAAATTCATATATTATACCACAACTAATTTTCATACTATACTAAATACTATCTTACTAACATATCCTTAATTTATAACTAATTACATAACTTACTAACTAATTTAACTACATCGTTATGCTATCTACTTTACTATGCAAATTACTTATATCAATATTGTTACCTAGGGTTTTGAAACCCTAAGTATTACCCCTCCCAAACATTTAAAAAAATTAAAATACTTTAAAGGTTAAATTATTATAAATTATTTTGCATAATATTTAATTATTTATATAATTAAATATTAATAAATCTAAAATAATTAAACATTAAAATTTTAAAGTAACATGTATTCCCCTCACAATTTATTCTACCAAGAATTAGTTATTAACGTTATCATGGAAATAAAATGATAAGTGTGGGGTAGGGTAAATTGGAAAGTTCAAAATAATTAATTCTTTAAGAGAATTAATTATCATTGTAATGGAAAAACTTGTACGAAGAGAAATTCTTTGGGAATGGGCTAGATTGGAAAAAGAATAATTAATTCTTGAATAGAATTAATTATTATTATTATGTGCATAGTGATTTGTGAAATTGGAGTGGGGGATAAAGTAAAGAGTTAAAAATTAAATTAGTTCGAAAGAAGTTGAGGGGGTAGTTGAACTTCTTTGAAAATTATTTAATAGGTGGAGAAGAATCGTAACGTCTTCTAGTTCTTCTCACATTTCCATTTTTCATAGGTCTGCACTTCTAGAAGAAAGGAGAAGGAATTTTCAGTTTTAAAAGATTTGTAACATAGAAGGGAAAGAACAGAGGATATTTATTTTGGAACTTTTTTTTATGATTTAAGGGCAAATAATCGTATGGTTGTTTGCTAGTTTATTTGAAATAGAGAGGGATTTACTTTGAAATCCTATGGTTTTAATCTATTTTTCTCTAGTTGGAAGTGATCCTATGGTCACTCTGGTCACATTTGAAATAACATATTGCTCTCATTTATTAAGGTTTTTTGGTGTGTGGTGAAATCTTGAGGTTTTGTTCACCCAAATATGCAAAATCAATGTTAGATTTCATTTCATTTCTTTGCAGATAGGAAGATTGATTAGATAGCCTTTGTGTTATGTATTTGATTTATCTTCAAATTATTTAAATTAAGGTTCACATTCATATCATGTTGATGAATGAATGTTAGTGTTCCTTCTTTGCCTTCTAGTTAAAGGCATATCAAAAATCAATTATTTTGAATCAAAAGGAGGGAGCTGTACCTCTATTTCAAAATTCAGAGAGCACTTAACAAGATAATTGCAAGTGACTCTATTATTAGTTTCAGAGTTTGTCTTTCTTTTTGGGTATTCAAGAGTCAATTGTAAAGGTGTTTTTCGAGAGGCAAAACCTATTTACTAACAATTTTTGGTGACTCTACTAGGGAAAGAAAGCAAGTTCTAGTGCTTTTCTTTTCTTGGAAATCTAAAGCTACCTCCTCGAGGATGGAGGTTGGCAACTCTAATTAATTTTGGTGAAAGAATTATGGTCTCATGGCTTTGGTTGTATCCTAGCCATGGGGGGCTTAGATTGGGCTATTTGCTTTATCTCAATACTCAGCCTTACCTAAAAGTTAATTAGAATATCTCCCAAAGTTTTCTGGTAATGAAAATCAAGACCTTGATGATCACATTAAAGAAACTATAGCTTCCTGTGGGATTCTTGGTGTGTAGAAAGAAAACATATTTGCTAGATAATTTGTAGGGAGTTTCATTGGAAGTGCTACTAATTGGTTTTAGAATTTTCCTAATGGTTGTATCACTTGTTGGAGTGATCTCGAGGTAAAATTTCTTCAAAGATTTAGGCATGCAGTTGATGTGGCTAAGTTATTGTTAAATTTATTTCAAATTCAAAAGAAAGAGATTGAATCTATGAGGGATTTTGTAGATAGGTTCAATAAGTGTGCTAGTAAAATTCCCAAAAATAGCCAGCCAAGTGAGAATAATCAACTATGTATTTTTATTGCTTCTTTACAAACTAAAATCAAGTTTTTATTAAAGCTTCAGAAAGTGTAAACATTGCAAGATGCAGAAAGGGAGGCTATTAATTTACAAGATGACATGATTCTAAGTGGAATGAAGTGTAAAGAAATTGCACAAGTAGGAATTTTTTTTTATGAACAGAAAAATCTTCCAACGATGAGACCTAAAAAGAAAAGGCTCATTTTGAAAGCAGTAAAATCAGCACCCCCTACCTCTTGTTGTCAAAGTCTAACAGTTTTCAATGATGAAAATCTTCTAATCCCTCCTGTGAGTGAAAATACCCCTTGTAGTGTAGCTGAAGCCTACCATCTACATGTTGATTATGATGGTGAATATGCTTCACTGTCAGCCAACTCAATGACTGGCCTTGATATATCTCCTATTGAACAAAGCCTAGAGGTTGAAAGATCAAATGAAAATTTATTAAAAGAATTTCAAATTTTAGAATTTGATTCTTTTGTATTTGAGACTTCTGACGACATTCCACCAAATGATGTTATTTGGGAAGGCTTGGATAGCTTTTCCTTGAGCATTTCTTGTTTGATCTCTTGGAGACTAATAAAGCATTACTACAACCTAAAGCATCAAATGATTGCCTAGAAATAGAAAAGAAAGACAAAATGTTTGAAGAAAAATATGAGCAAGACAATGTTTTTGAAGAAGACTCAGAGGACAATCAAGAGGAAGAAAAAGATTCACATATTTTTTAGCCTCCCCCAAATCTTTTTCGCTATCATCCTTTGGAGGAATCAATGCAGCAATTTGCAGAGGAAACATCACATGAGCAATCAAAAGTCCAAGAAATTCAAGGTATGGAAACCTTTATTGGAATTTCATCTACCTTCTGTGAAAGATGTTGATTTGAAAAATGTGGAAGGAGATTGTAATTCTGCATTTATTTTTCCTTCCATGTATAGATCTTTCATAGATGAGATGAGCTTTGATTTGGCCATGTTACTTTCCATTCAACCAAATATGTATTTATCCTTCCAAACATTGACACAAAAAGGCTCATACTTTTTCCAGCTTGTAAATGGTCACATCTAAGTTTTTAGGGTTTTCCCCTCTCCATTGTAAATAACCATTTCCATCTTGCAATTTTGGTTTGTTCTCACTTTTGTTTTGTTTTGTGTGTTATTTCCCCTCAATGAAGGTTGTCTCAATTTTGAGCCTTCCCCTTATGCCAACCCATATTCTAAAAAAAACTAATTTATTGATTGACAACATCCTACAATCATCTAATTTACTATCCAAAGTTTCCAACACTTGCCAGTTCTTTCCATTTGAGAAGCATACAAATTTTTCCAAGGTAATTTTTTCAAAAGTTGATGCCCACAGGCTTCTCCATTTATCTTTTTTGGTGCTGGAGCTTATGGAAATATTTAGGGTTGGAGGTCATCTCATAAAGTTATATTTTAAATTTTGTGACTGTTCTTTAGCCCTCTGCAACATCATCAAGCTTGCAAATTCAGTGAGTTAAGATTTAGATTCAATTTCAGATTCAGAAAGGTGAATATGAAATGCATGAAGTATAAAAGGCATATCAAATAGAATCTATAACCAACATGATATTCTTACATGTTGTAGTGTTTTGCCACTTCCATTTTTTTGTAATATTTGAGGTAAGCAAAGGGTCTGAATTAATTCAATGATTTGAAAAGTTGGGGGCCACACTTTTGTGTAATTGATAATAGCCAACTATCATATTGGTGATATTGACACTCCTTTGATCAAGTGTTAAATGTAATTGCAAAATATGCTTGTCAAGGAGATATTTGTAATCTACAATGGTACACTTGGAGAGAAATGTTGACAATGCACAAAGGATTTCTTCAACATCTTATAATGACAAATTTATGGAAGACTAAAAAATAGGTCTCGATACGAGGGCCATAACTTTTTATTGAGCCATTGGATCTTAATGAGCTTTGGATATGTTGTTCCAAACCTAATTTCACCCGTCTTCACTAAAGTGATTGAGTGTTTTTTATTTCATTCAAAATTTATACCCCTCTGAGTATGGGTCTATCTAGGAGATAGCAAGGAGTTTACATTGCAGCAAGAGGGAAGAAACAAGATGTTATTACATGATGGGTCTACACATTACATCATAGATAAAACATGAGAAGCTCTGCTGCACATAAAAGAAGTGGCTCTAGAGATAGTTTTCTTCAAAGACTACAAAGAAGTATGGTAAGGAGGATTAGGCACAATGTAATAATTTGTGGGAGCTCATTGTTTAGAAATGATGTATCTTTGAATAAGCATGGGCTATGGGAGTTGCAAGCTAATATAATGTGAGGTGAGGCATTGCAGACCAAGTGAACTACAGAATATTTAAATTTAAAAGTCTGCAAAAGGCCTCTTCATTATTAGTAGAAATGATGAATATAATGTGGATAGAATGGGACAGCTATGTTTCTTTCTCACTTCAGTTTTGTTTATGTCTTGGAGGAGTTATCAGATTAACAATATGGTTTGGTGATGAGTCTCATTGCTTCTAACATTGTTTATGAGACACCTTAAAAATAAGGAGTGTGTTGATGGTTACAAAATATCTGAAGTGGTATAGCATGATAGAGCCTATGTTCAACAACCACACACTTAATGCTCCCTTCAAGATTGTAGAGATGTAGAGATAAAGCAGTTGGGAAGAATAGTTTTAGTGAGACTTTTCATAGTAGGGACACCCTCCAGCAATGAAGAATGAACTCTACCATCAAAAGGAATTAGGATCTTTGACACCTAATGAGAGATTCAATAATAAAGTTAAAATAGAATAAAATGCTTTTAAGTGTAGAGGTCTCAAATGGTGTTAATGTTCTCATTCTTACTAACCTGTATATTTTCAGTGCCAATCAAACATGGCTAGGGTGAATAAAATGTGGAATCAAACATATAGTCCATAAGTGCACTAAGGTCACTATACATGAACTCTTTAATTGACAATGTCTTAGCTTTTTCCAGATGTGATTCTTGTTCCTACATCTAAGGTGCCTAGAGCCTATGAACTTTGCATAGAAAAGTGATTGAGAAATGAGATTTTAATGTATTTAGTAGGTGCACATCCATCTTGTCTATAACCATAGTTTTATGTGGTGGAGCAGATCAGTCCAATGATTAAAGTTCTAAATTTCTATGCAGAGAAGAATGTGTCATGCCAAATTGAGATTGTGGGTATGGAATAACATATTAGGGTTGAGATGTGATGCATATTTCAAATGTATCCTCTTTATGTTCTTCAATTTGACTAACCAAGGAATGTGAAATGGAGATGTTTGTGATATTGAGAGGTAGTTCTCAATTATAATAGCTCACCAGAATTCATTGTTGATGACATATGAATAGGGAGCATGCATACATAACCATCTTCTATAGTTGTGGTCATTTGCAAGTGGACATTTGTTAGATCTACACAATCACGTGAAATTGAAGATTGCAAGTGATATCAAGAGACTACAGAGGTGAATGGTATCCAATTCTAGAGTTATGCAGCAAAACATGTCCTTGGTACAACAATGTTCATGATTAGCATTGCTGGGATGCATATATTTTCTATTGTTGGTTGCTCATATGAGGAAGATCCTCACCTTTGTGCATTAAATGACTACAAAGGAGAGCTTATTGATAGTGACTCTATAGGCCAATGGAAAGACACTAGATAGCTACCAAAGATTCTAGAGTTCTCCACATCTTGGCACAGAATATAGCCCCCCGAGAGAGCCATTGTTACCTAGGGTTTTGAAACCCTAAGTATTACCCTTTCCAAACATTTAAAAAAAAAAAAATACTTTAAAGGTTAAAATATTATAAATTATTTTGCATAATATTTAATTATTCATATAATTAAATATTAATAAATCCAAAATAATTAAATATTAAACTTTTAAAGTAACATGTATTTCCCTCATAATTAATTCTACCAAGAATTAATTATTAATGCGATCATGGAAATAAAATGATAAGTGTGGGGTAGGTTAAATTCGAAAGTTCAAAATATTTAATTTTTTAAGAGAATTAATTATCATTGTAATGGAAAAACTTGGAAGAAGATAAATTCTTTGGGAATGGGCTAGATTGGAAAAAGAATAATTAATTCTTGAATAGAATTAATTATTATTATAATGTGCATAGTGATTTGTGAAATTGGAGCAGGGGATAAAGTAAAGAGTTAAAAATTAAATTATTTTGGAAGAAGTTAGGGGGTAGTTGAACTTCTTTGAAAATTATTTAATAGGTGGAGAAGAATTGTAACGTCTTCTAGTTCTTCTCCCATTTTTCATAGGTTTGCAATTCTGGAAGAAAGGAGAAGGAATCTTCAGTTTTAAAAGATTTGTAACAAAGAAGGAAAAGAACAGAGGATATTTATTTTGCCACTCTTTTTTTATGATGTAAGGGAAAATAATCATATGGTTGTTTGCTATTTTATTTGAGATAAAGAGGGATTTACTTTGAAATCCTATGATTTTAATTTATTTTTCTTTGGTTGGAAGTGATCCTATGGTCACTCTTGTCACATTTTAAATAACATCTTGCTCTCATTTATTAAGGTTTTTTGGTGTGTGATGAATATTGAGGTTTTGTTCACCCAAATATGCAAAATTAATATTAGATTTCATTTCATTTCTTTGCAGACAGGAAGATTGAGTAGATAGCCTTTGTGCTATGTAATTGATTTCTCTTCAAATTATTTAAATTAAGGTTCGCATTCATATCATGTTGATGAATGAATGTTAGTTTTCCTTCTTTGCCTTCTAGTTAAAGGCATATCAAAAAATCAAATATTTTGAATCAAAAGGAGGGAGTTGTATCTCTATATCAATATTCATTGAGCACTTGACAAGATAATTGCAAGTGACTCTATTGTTAGTTTTAGAGTTTGTCTTTCTTTTTGGGTATTCAAGAGTCAATTTTCAAGGTGTTTTTTCAGAGAGGACAAACCTGTTTACTAACAAATATAACAATAGCTAACCTACACTACTCATAAAATAAAATCACTTAGTTGGGTTAACTTACCACTTTCCTATTACTAGCACTTAATATAAATCTCAAATAAATTAGACAAATCTAATAACTAACAATTTAATCAATAAATAAAATCCTACTAACTAATCATCATTACCAAAATACTACTAATTAATAATTAACAAATGAATAAATCTACTAATCATTATACTTACTAATACTATACTACTAACTAACTACTCACTTTTCTACTCATAACATCCATTAATTCACATAGTTCTAGAAATCACATGCTAAGGGGCACATGAGTGATGTGATGGGAAGGTCAACCCATGTCCTTGAGTAGGAAGCATCTAAGTATCTATGAAAGGGCATGACAGAGGAGTAGTTCATGATTCCATGCCACCCCTTGTCTAATGTCTTATGTGGTTGCAACATGGAGATGGACGACATACAGGGAATGATGGAGAGAGGAGTGGTGGGGATCATATGATTTTGCTTCTCTCCTAACAAAATTTGCATGCCCAAGAGGGAGGTTTTTTTTTTTTTAAATTACATTGTACAACAATCCTCTCTAATGACCAATTGATCTTCTTCTTGGGTGACATACCTGGTGGAGTGTCCACCCATTAATTAGTCTTGTTAAATTGTCTCTCTTTTCCCTCATTCTAGGGAGTGATCGCATGATAGGTGGACATGTTATTCTACCCTTGTAAAAATTATGCCCCTATCATTTTGGTTAATTTGAAATGCATGGGTCACGTGATTCCTCTAGGAATTCTCCCACATCATATTTTGTTTTTAACTAGTGATTATTTTCAATGTGTTTTCTTTCTAGGTAGGGGATTATTTTAATGGTCTATAATAGAGAGTGGATCTTTTCCATTTCTCACACAAAACCTAGAGAATTGAATGTCCACTAAGAGGATTGAATGTCCACTTACAACTTGTTTTCTTATGCATGTTATTTGGTGCTATAGTTTCTACTTAGTTTATTTTCTCTATTCATTATAATGTCTTGAATCTTAATTTTAATGATTAGTTGATATCATTATCTACCACTCTAATGAGTACGTCAAGATTGACAATGTTGTTAAATTCATTTGAAAACATTAGAATATAATCTTGCATCCTAAAGTTTGTTCATACAAGTTACTTGCTAGACTACATCATTTTCATTTATTACATTTGAACAAGATCAATTTAAAACATATACTAGCAAGATCCTTATAATGAAACTTTAAATTAAATTACTTATCAAAGTAATTACATTATGGAGCTCCTTTACATGAGCAATCATAATTAAATGTATTTTCTATCCATGACTCAAGAATGAACATGTCTCAAACAATGTCTAACAATTCCTATGAAGGTTAAGAACACTAAACTATCCTTTTAAAATGAATTATTGTATAATCCAACTATATCAATAAACCATGCATCTCTTCATATCATTACATATGAATTCTCATCTCTAAAAAAAATGATCTAATCTACACCTTTACAATCCTTACATTGCTAATATGAAATATCACTTCAACAATACAAATAAGATGGAGATTTCTCCATACAATGCATTGCACAAATGACAAGTTCTCCTTCAAGTGACATCATCACAATGAGAAACTCGAAGCTTTTTCCATGAAATTATTGAGCACAAAATCTGCAAATACATCACAACAAAACAACAAGGAGCATGGGTACTCTCCACCCAAACATAGGCCTCCAAAGAAGCCTCCCCCGAGCTAGGGGAACATGATGTAGGAGCATCCAAAGGTATAAGGCCAATCCTATGTCACCAAAAAAAATGTACTTAGACTTAGTTTTTATTTCATGTGTTTTCATTTTTGGATACCCATTTGGGTCAAATAAAAGTTCCAACTCTCACAGTTCCACTATTAGTGTTCTAGGTTAGAGTTTTTAATCACCTTGGGATACGTGTAAATGCTACAAAAATAGAAGTATGTAATTGAGTCATCATTTTGGTGAACTAGAAGGTGTAAATTGGTTGGTTGATTGTCATTTTTTTTTAGAGTATTCCAGAAAAAGAATCAGGTCAAAAGGCCCCACAGTTTGAAAGTTATCATAGTTTTTCAGTTTCTGGAGACCTCCTAAGAATGCTTCATAGTTAGGTTAGGGGCATTAAATGACCTCAAATAGGGCCAAAAAATGGGGGATGAGAAAAGATGTTCCATTGGGCTATAGAGTTCTTCGAGAGCTTTCCAAAAATGTAAACAATTCGTCAATCGAAGCTACAGTTCAAAAGTTATGCCTCCCGAAAGTTCGGTTACCATTTCTAGATTCTTCTAATTTTGTGCTGACTTCTAATGCAACTTTGGGAGCCTTCTATTTAGTTGGTATATGCCAACTAGCACTTTTTAGAATTTATTCCTAATCCTTAACCCTTTGGGGTCCATTTAAGAACATTTTTGGCATTGTAAAAGGCAGTTTGGAGTGGAGTTTGAGAGGAGGTACTAAAAAGAGAAATTATCTCCAGATTTATACTATTGTAAGCCCTTAGGGCATGTTTTGAAGTCTATTTTATCTGTACTAAATGTATTAGCCTATTTACATAATTAATAAAATTTTCCCCTTTCATGTTGTGTCCGTTCTATTATTTGGCTTGACCCCATCAAGAGGTATCAGAATAAGGTTTTCCTGAGTGTGTAGACAGAGCGCCGACTATGAGGCAGTTTGCACCAAGACTATGTGGTTGTGGGTTTGAATTAAGAAGATGCCTCCATGAAGAGATCATGGTGGAAGGGCTAAAGCTATTAATCTTGAGGAGGTTAGAGCCCTCCAAAGGCAGGTTCAAGCGTTGCAGGAGGAGCTTCATAGAGGAACAAATGTTACTGCAAGTGACGAAAGTGAGGACAACAATAAGGAAGAAGAAATTGGACCAGAAGGGGAAGTTGATAGGGAATTTCTAAATCAAGCAGAGCAGAGGCTTCTTAGGGCCATTACTAAGTTTGGGAAAAAGACCTACAATTGTTGTGGGTGTATTTTCAAGAAATCTAAAACCTGATGAGTTGATTGACTGGATCAATGAACTAGAAGAGTACTTTGAGTATGAGGATATTAGAGATCCAAATAGGGTTAAGTTTGCAAAGGCCAAACTGAAAGGACATGCTAAAATCTAGTGGCAAGAGGTTCAATTGGAAAGAAATAGAAGAGGAAAGGAGAAGATCACAAGGTGGGATCGCATGGTGGACAAACTAAAGAAGCAATTCATTCCTGTTGACTACAAGCTTGATTTGTTTAAGAAGATGCATGGGTTAAAGCAAGCAGGAAAATCAGTCCAGGAATATATAGAGGAGTTTTATCAACTTCTGACTAGAGCAAGGCATGCAAATGAAAATAAGGAGAAGGTTTCTCATTATATCAGTTGGTTGCAACCTAGCATCCAGAAGGAATTAAGTTTGGTAAGAATGACCAGCATTGAGGAGGCATACTAGTTTTCCCTACGAGTTGAAGAGAAGCTAAATAAAAGGTTTGAAGGGAGACAAAGAGGGAATGGTCAAGGAGGAAGGGTTAGTGGTAGGTCATTTGGAGGCCAAAATGAAACCCAAAAGAAAAATGAAGATGTGGGTACTAGCAGGAACCAGAGGAATGAGGGTTTAAGACTTTGGAAATCAGAGAGGAAGAGGTAGAGGATGTGTAAAAGGAAGAGGAGGCTTCCGTGGTACCTATTTCCATTGCAATGAAGAAGGTCATCATTCCTTTGAATGCCCTTAGTGAAAAGGAAGGATAGATAGGAGAGCTTAGGGTCAAGCTAGGGTTGCTCATGTGGATGAGAATGTACAATCATCACATTCAGAGGATGCAGAAAGAGGAGAGACTTTAGTAAATGAAAGGGTCCTACTAAGTGGTGAGATTAAACTAGGACAAAGGAGGAGTGTATTCCATACCAGTGCAAGTGTGAGGATAAATATTGTGATGTGATCATTGATGGTGGTAGCACTCATAACTTGGCATCAGAGGAGATGGTCTCTAAGCAGAAGCTCAAGAGGGAGAAACACCCCCGCCCTATCAGATTGCTTGGGTGAAAGATGATCATAAGGTCTTAGTAAGTGAATAATGTTTAGTGAAGTTCAAAATTGGGAGTTACCATGATGAAGTTCTCTGTGATGTTATTCCAATGAATGTTTGTCATCTATTGTTGGGTAGATCATGGCAGTTTGATAGGCATGTAGTACATGATGGTCATGCAAACACATACTCTCTAACAAAGGATGGAGTTCACCACAAATTGAAGCCCATGAAAAAGGAAGGAAAAAAGGTATGTAGTAGTGTTAGGATTTGTCTTGTTGATGGAAGGAATTTTTTAGATGGCATGACACATCAGCGTATGTGTTATGCTTTGATTCCTAGGAAAGATAAAGAAGGTAGTAGTGAAATACGACTTGAAGTTTCATATTTACTAGGTGAGTTTGGAGATATCATCTTTGATAATGTTCCAGAAGGATTGACACTGGTAAGGCAAATCAATCATCAGATAGATTTAATCCCAGGAGCTAGTTTGTCTAACAAGGCTGCTCACAGGATGACTCCTACTGAAACTGAGGAGCTAAATAGACAGGTTCAAGAATTATTGAGGAAGGGATTAATTTGGGAGAGCCTAAGTCCATGTGCAGTACCTACAGTACTGGCACCAAAGAAGGATAGAGAGTGGAGGATGTGTACAAACTCTCGAGCTATAAATAGGATAACCATCAAGTATCAGTTTCCTTTGCCAAGAATGGATGATCTTATGGACTGCTTGAGTAAAGCTCAGTACTTCACAAAGATAGATATCAAGAGTGGCTATCACCAGATATGGATACAAGAAGGAGATGAGTGGAAAACTATCATCAAGACCAAGGAGGGTCTTTATGAGTGGTTAGTCATGCCCTTTGGATTACGAACACCCCAAGCACCTTCATGCGGCTTATGAATGAGTTTCTTGAGAAGTTCTTGGGAAAATTTGTTGTTTTTTATTTGGATGATATTTTAATTTTTAGCAAGACTTTGGAAGAAAATTTATTGCATATTCATAGTGTTCTTGAGAGGTTGAGGGAAGAGAAACTATTAATTAATCTGAAGAAGTGTACCTTTGCTGAAAAGGAATTAGTCTACTTGGGGTTTGTTATATCACGTGAAGGTCTCAAAATGGATCCAGAGAAGATAAAAGCCATCTTGGAATGGCCTACTCCAAGGTCTCCTACTGAGATAAGATCATTTCATGGTTTACTTAGTTTTTTATAGGAAGTTCATCAAGAATTTCAGTGGCATATGTGTACCCTTGACTGACACAATAAGAGGGGATAGAAAAGAGTTCAAATGGACTGTGGCAGTTGCGAGAAGTTTTGAAATGCTAAAGAAGAAGGTGATAGAACAAACTGTGTTGGAACTTCCAAATTTTAGAAAGGTCTTCCAAGTGGATTGTGATGCTAGTGGCAGCACTATTGGGGCTATATTAAGCCAAGAAGGTAAGCCTATTGCATATTTTAGTAAAAAATTGAATGATGCAAAAAAGAAGTATTTTGTTTATGATCAAGAGTTCTATGCAATAGTTCAGGCCTTAAAGAAATGGAGGCATTATTTATTGCCAAAGGAATTTTTTTTGTATACTAATCATCAGGCATTACAGTACCTAAATAGCTAAGGTAAATTGAATTAGAGGCATATGAAGTGGGTAGAGTTCTTGCAGAGCTATACATTTGTGTTGAAGCATAGAAGTAGAAAATCTAACAGGGTTGCAGATGCACTAAGTAGGAGACAATTGTTGCTTACAGTAATGCAAGTTGAAGTAGTTGGGTTTGATGAACTCAAGAATTTGTACCCTAAGGATCTTAATTTTTCTTAAGTGTGGAAAGCTTGGAAAGAGCCTGTTGCTGTAGATAGAACCAAGTGGCTAGACTATTTAATTTAGGATGGTATGTTGTTCAAGGGCAATCAATTGTCCATTCCAAGGACTTCCATGAGGGAAAATCTAATTAAGGAGAAACACTGTTGAGGGATGGCAGGACATTTTGGTCAAGATAAGACCATTTCCATTCTGAAAGAACATTATTTTTGGCCTCAAATGTCACAGGATGTGAAGAAGTTTGTACATAATTGCTAGGTTTGTCAAGTGGCCAAGGGATTTAGTCACAATACTCGACTATATCAGCCACTGCCTATTCCATCAAAGCCATGGGAGGACATAAGTATGGATTTTGTTCTTGGATTGCTGAGGATACAAAGGGGTAATGACTCAATATTTGTGGTGGTTGATAGGTTCTCCAAAATGGCACATTTCATTCCATGCCACAAAACTAATGATGTTGTCCATATTGTAGACTTGTTTTTCAGAGAGGTGGTAAGACTACATGGTCTCCCAAGGAGTATAGTTTTTGAAAGAGATACTAAATTTGTGGGGTATTTTTGGAGAACATTGTGGAAGAAGTTGAGAACAGACTTGAAGTTTAGTTCTATAGATCACCCGCAGACTGATGGATAGACTGAAGTGGTAAATAGAAGTCTGGGCAATTTATTGAGATGTTTAATTGGGGATATGCCCAAGGGGTGGGATTTGATTCTACCATAAGCATATTTTGCTTACAATAACTCTATAAAAAGGAGTACTAGTAGATCACCATTCCAAATTGTATATGGAAGTAGCTCAAGGACTGCACCAAAATTGAGGAAGATAGAGCAAGGGGAGAGGACAAGTGTTGAAGGTAAAGAATTTTTTGAACATATCAAGCGTCTACATGAGGAGGTCCACGCACACATTAAAAAGATGAACCAATAGTATAAAGCTAGGGCTGATCAAAGGAGAAGACATAAGGAGTTCCAAGTAGGGGATCTAGTCATGGTAAACTTAAGAAAAGAAAGATTTCCAGCCAGTACTTACAACAAGCTAAAGATGAAGAAATTTGGCCCCTACAAAATTTTGAAGAAACATGACTCAGGAAATGCATATGAAGTAGAGTTGCCAGATGGAATTCACATTTCTCCTATTTTCAACATTGCAGACTTAACAGAGTATCATGATGATGGTGCAGATAAGGAGCTGATGTTAGAGCCATGTCCAATTCCTACTTCTAAGGAGGAGATAGAGGAGATTCTGGATAGTCATGTGGGTACGAGTACCAGAAACAGGCAGTATAAAGAGTATCTAGTCAAGTGGAAAGGATGGCCGATAGAGGACTCAACTTGGATATCAACAGCTGAGGTTTCCCATTTGGGATTTCCTTTACCATTCATAAAGTGACAGGGTCACTTTTCAATCTACCCTGGGTGTCTGATGCAGGAGCATCCAAAGGTATAAATGCAATCCTGTGTCACCAAAAAAAATGTACTTAGACTTAGTTTCTGTTTCATGTGTTTTCATTTTTAGATACCCATTTGGGTCAAATAAAAGTTCCAACTCTCACAGTTCCACCATTAATGTTCTGGGTTAGATTTTTTAATCACCTTGGGATACGTGTAAATGTCAAAAAAATAGGAGTATATAATTGAGCCATCATTTTGGTGAACTAGAAGTTGTAAATTGGTTAGATGATTTTCATTGTAATTTAGAGCATTATAGAAAAAGAATCAGGTCAAAAGGCCCCATGGTTTGAAAGTTATCACAGTTTTTCAGTTTCTAGAGACCTCCTAAGAATGCTTCAAAGTCAGGTTAGGGGAATTAAATGACCTCAAACAAGGCTGAAAAATGGGGGATGAGTGAAGCTGGTCCATAGGGCTTCTAAGAAAGTGACTTTTTTGGAGGGTTCTCAAGGTCATTAGGCCTACTAAAGGTTAAATTTAGACCCCCCACCCATACTACTATCATGTGAGCACTTATTTTTCACCAAAATATCCCCCTAAGGCCACTTTTTGATGCTTAGAAGTTATTAGGAAGTTGGAATTTGAATTTCCCTTGGAGACTTCTCCTAACACTCTAGCATGAGGGTTAACTTGGGTATTGCATTGGGTTAGGTTTAGGTTAGGTGACTTTTGCCCAAAACCCGAAATGATAAGTCATCAAAAAATGGACAACACAAGTTTCAAGTGACACATAAAACAAATTATTACATTTATAGTGACATGCCTCTATTATATATGAATTAAAATATTGCATGCACATACAATTCATGTTTACAAAACAAAACACATTACAATGAGGTTTGAATCTTTTCCACTAATTCAACCTTGGCTATGTCATGTTCACATGGGCCTGAGCCTTGATTCCCTGTTAAATCCCATGGTTAAATTCCTGCACACTAAACTTGAGCATCAGCAGTCAAAGAAAATTATGTAAGCAATATGTAAATATATGCAATAAATTATTATCACATTCAACATTAGGGTTTCACGCTTCATCATTTCCAATTAAATTATTTTTTTCTAGTCATTTTCTCATAAAACCTTCAAAACATTAAAATATCAAATTCTTCTTATTAACATTAAACTTTACTTAACATAATCAGATTAATATTCTAAATAACTTCATAATCTATTTTCCATCATAGTGATGAAATATTTGAATTCATGACTATTGAGTCCCTAGGCATGTGAACAAGGTCCTAGTGCATATCACAATATATCCTTTAACTCTAATTTCCAATTAAATATTAAAATTTCACATTACAAGCATTTATACAATTCAATTTCTATCAAATAATTTGCAATAGATTAGAACATGAATAAAATCATTAAATATATCATTTAGGTCCTATTGTGTAGACATAAGTGTGGATTGCCAAAATGGAACTATTAAAATGACATAACCCTATAATCTCAAAAGTGTATCAAAACATTGAATTAGAAGTATCATAATGAAAATATGTCATCAATTCTAGGAAGATTGGGTGAGGCCTCACAAAAGAGTTTATTGTCTTCAAAACTATTTCCAATTCTGTAATAGTTGTAGAAATCTCGGCTTGTTACTATACAAGTTCATGTGAGACTTTCTACAAAAATTTATGCTTTATTCTCCTTTCAAACCATTGTAACAACTTCTCATTGTCCTTTGTCTAAACTTTATCAACAATATTTACTAGTTGATCCAAAATTATATGTTGAAGGTTGACATCTATAATACCAACATCTATATAAATGTCTCTAAAAGTATGCAATACTTGTCTTGTTTTATGTTCTCTCTTCAACTACTCTTGTTTGGCCTTTTGACTCAACAATATTTTTAGTTCATGTATTTTTTCTAATGTAAGACTATTCAAATCATATATAGGTAAAGTAATTACCTTATTAAGGTCTATTGACTCATCATCATCCTCTTCTACATGAGTCATAGCCTGAGATCTTAAGGGTGTATCACTTGGTAGTGATAGATTTATTTACTTTCCTTTCTCACTTGATCTCTCCTTTGGTTTCTATACTAGTGTAGATATCACCTATTGTATAGGTATCACTAGTGTAGGTTTTGCAACCTTTGCACTTGGAAATTGAATGAGATCTTGAGTAGCCTCTTCTTTTTTTGTGTAATTCCTTCATCTACCATCAATGTGCATGAAAATTTCTTTGACTTATCTTCCTTCTTCAAATATTGCATACAAGTCATTGGTGGTGAGTATAAAATCAATGCTTTACCAAGTTCCTCAGTACTTGTAGCCTCTATAACTAGTGTGAATGACAAATCATTCATATTCTTAACTCCAAGCTTTAGATATTCAATTACATGTGACAAATTTGGATTTGTACAAAGTTTTCTTGATTCCTTCATTAATCCTTGAATTTCTTCTTCAGTGAGTGCATTTGGAAAATCATACACTATATAGATCAATGATTTGAAAATTGTAATATGTTTTTAATAGAAAACATGACATTGCATTGGTTGTTGGAATTATTGCAATATTTTCTAATAATCCTAAGGAAAATATCATGATGGATGTTAAAAGTATATTGAGATATTTGAAAGGAATAGAAGACTATGGTTTATGGTATAAGAATAGTGACAAGTCTGAACTGAAGTTTACATAGATGTTTTTGATAAGATAAACAGGTTTTAAAGGGACTATGAAACCCAAAAGTAGCTACAAACCAAGGATGATAATAAGCAAAAAAGTCCAGCTAAAAAAATGAGTCTAAAGGCTAATAATAAGAATGAGGCCCATCCAACAACAAAGGCCAACAAAAAGGCCAAATCAAACTATCTTTAACAAAACTAAGCAAAAGAAAAAATGAAAAGCCAATAGTGAAACAACAAAAACACAAAACATAGAACCAAAGGGCTACTCTTCATTCTTCTTCTTGAAATCTTGCATGGTTTGGGCAGCCTCATAAATCTTCTGGTGCTCCTCGGCCTTCTACTCCTAGACTTTCTCTATTTCTTTGTCCAACTAGTGAAGGTGATGTTAGTAGTCATATCATTATCAGACCTAGCTCTTTCTCTGTCCTTTCTATCCTCACCTACCAATAGGCCTCTATCTTTGATCACACCAGTTAAAGAGAGCATATTGTCATTGATCGAATTAAGGAGAGAGATCATCTGACTAGCCAAATTGTGATTGTAGTTTTCAAGATTCTTAATTCTCCTCTCAACCAGGCTGGCTCTATCACTCTGATCCTCTTAGTTCTCATTTTTAGTCTTCCTATTGTTGCCCTCCAACTAACATACCTTCCCTCTAACCTCTTCCAGCTCATGGTATAGCCACTTGATTGATATAAAATTATCAATCATGTTGTTATGAGTGTTGTTCAGAAGGTTCATTCCCATCTCCCTTGCATTATCAAAGATGGCCATAATAGCTGGATCAATGAACTCTTCAAGTCGGAGCTCTTCTTGATTATCCATTAGAATCTAAGGATTCATAGCTTCTCTATAAATTCCCAATGTGGCAATCCTAACATTGAAATTCGTCCAAGCTTTTCTCCTATTTTTGACAAGCACTTCCCCCTCTTTAGCACCAGCATTATCCTTTTCCTTCTCCTTGGAGTGAGATTGAGGGTGGGGATGAACAATGTAAAGGGGGAGAATCAAAAAATATAGTTCCTAATTCAAAACCCTCTCTTTATCCACATATCCCTCTTCCATTTTTTCCTGGCATTGTTCTCTTTAATCTCCTCTTCCATCTCCTTGTCTTCATCCTCAGAATCTATGTCCTCCTCAACCTCATTCTAATCCATATCCTCTTTGCCAGAGGTTTGGTCGTGGTCCCTAGGGCTCTTTCTCCTAGGGGTTAAATCAGAGGACTGCTTCTTAACATGACCCCTAATTTTCTTTCTAGAAGAAACATTCCCCTCCTTTGAGATTATGCTCTAAATTTTATCAGAGTCAGAAGAATAGTTAGAGCTACCATTGTCCTCATTCGCATCCAGTGAAGGATTGTTACTAATCATCTGAGCTTTGAAGTACTCATGGATTAGCAGCAACAATCCCTCATGTAGAGCAGGGTTGACAATGGGTTTCTTCTTAAAAATAGTGATAGCCTTACTCATGGAATTAAGTAAATAGTAAGGGAAAGAAATTTTCTTCTCATGGTGGAAATGATTAAGAAGAAAAAAATGATGGGTTCTTACTCAATCAAACCTAGGGTCCAGAGTTATATATTCAATGATAGCACGCAACACATACCTATAGAGCTTCTTGATGGATTTTGTCACATAAAATGTCTTACTCTTAATCAGTTCATTCACTTCTTCGGTGCTCTTCACAAAATCCTTAAAAAAATTGGTAGAGAGTTTTTTATCCCTATAAAATTTGAAACCCTCCATAGGAATCTCTGTGACCATAGTAACAACCTCCTCAGTGATCAAAAAAGAGACACCATTCACATAGATGTTTATTGGGATGGAAACATTGAAGATAGAAAGAGTACAAATGGATGTTATTTCTTTCTAGGAAAGAGATTTATTTCATGAATAACTAAGAAGAAAAAATATAGTTCTCAATCTATAGTAGAGGCAAAATATGTTGTTGCAATAGTTAATTGTTCAAACATGGTGCAAATCAAGAAATTGTTCAAAGGTATAAAGAAAGAGATTACTGAACCTATGGTAATATATTGTGATAACACAAGTTCTATAAAAATATCAAAGAATCTTGTCATGTAGACAAAGACAAAACACATTGCAATCATGAATCTAGTACCATTACTTGAGAGAACTAGTGCAAGATAAAGATGTCAGACTAGAATATGTGATTATATAAAAAAGAATATATAGCCAATATATTCACTCAAGCATTACCTAAGGATGCATATGTGTACTAAGAGGTAATTTGGGTTCATTCTCCTATTAGAAGAAAAATAAGAAGAGATGTGACATTGCATCAATTGTTATAATCATGATATCTTACCAATTAATGCAAGAGGTCACACTTTAGGAGTTTCCTAAAGGTGTCAAAAAGATGTGAAAAGGACAAAAGAATGATTTGATTAAGCTACAAGTATACATGAAAAAAGATGATAGAGTGAGAGATAATTTAACGATCAATTTATACAAAAACCAAAGAAGGAGATAAATGTGTGATGCATATTTGAAGGCCTTTGGCATTGTTGTCAAAGAGGGAGAAGTTGAGCTAAATTACCATCCAATATAAGTTATAAAAAGAGGAAATTAATTAATGTCAAGTTACCATTCAATCAATCAAATATATGTCAAAGAGAGATTCAATACCGTTGGTTTACAATTGATGTCAAAATGAAAAATCTCAATTGGTTTCATAGAGGGAGAAGTGTAAAGAAGCACATAGGGGGCATATCAGAGATCCATATGGATGATGGATGAAATATGTGTATGAGAATGAAACTAAAGACAAGAATCAAAATGAAAAAAAGGATATTAATGAATATCTTATATAGATCATAGAGGGAGCTGACAATAAAAATAAATAGAACACTTTTGCCTATGCATGGTAACTAAAGGTGTTTCCATTGATGAAAAAGAGGGAGATTGTTGGAAACTAAAATTTGAATAATTTTTATGTTGTTGTTGATGTCAAACCTTAATGGTAAGACATTTTCTAATAGTGTAGAGTGTCATATAAATTTGATTGATGAAAATGATTTGAAAAGAGAGATATATAGATGAACTAGTGAAGTGGTTGAGTAAAGAGGTATGATGGAACTACAACTGCCACTTGATTAATTGGTATTTGACAAGATAATGTGTTATTTGATCATTTTACTAAGTGAAGAAGAATGATTATTTAAAGTGTAGAAGAGATGATTGATATAAGTCAAGAAGCTAAGAATTTCCTAGTAATAGTTTACTAGGTCAATGAAGAAGTTGAAGAAGAATATTAAGGAACGTAAGGATAGCCGAGAAAAATAATATTAGCCGAGTGATAGTAGTGACTAAGAAAGTTGAAGGAAACCTAAAGAAGTGACCAAGATAATGTGTTATTTGATCATTTTATTAAGTGAAGAAGAAAGATGATTTAAAGTGTAGAAGAGATGATTGATATAAGTCAAGAAGCTAAGAATTGCCTAGTAATAGTTTACTAGGTCAATGAAGAAGTTGAAGAAGAATATTAAGGAACTTAAGGATAGCTAAGAAAAATAATATTAGCTAAGTGATAGTAGCAACTAAGAAATTTGAAGGAAACCTAAAGAAGGAAAGCTGAGTGAGCCAGTGTAATCTGAGCAAGGTAAGAATAGTAGAGGTTGAGCTATGTAGTGATGATTGAAATGAAGAGCATAGTGATGATCGAGTGTTAGCTAATTAATAGTTTGTAAGAGATCAAGATTTGAGGTTGAGATAGTTGAATTTTTAGAAGAGTCAAAATGTGCAAAAGATTGGGATTTACAAGATGTCATATTTAATGTATGAATTGAGTTTGTTAAGTGATCTAACGAAGGAATTTAATGAGAAGTTTCTAGAAGTTTCAAGAGAAGAAGGGGGGGAAAATGATGGAAAATTTTGATGAATCTAATCAAAACCTAAGATCTATGATTATGTTTAAGTAGAAAAGATAAAAAATACCTATTTAAGGAGGCATGAGATATGCTTTATAAGTTTGTTCAAGGTTAGATTAGCGAATTAGTGAAGGAAGTGGAAGAACTATAATGCCCTAGGCTAAGATCCTTGGAACAAGGATAAATAAAAGCCAATACATTTTTTTTTGAGTAACAAGCATGGATTCAAACAACATCAACATGAAACCAATTAAAAGATCACAATGGAAGACTTAACCAAGAAATCCACACAACCAACAATCTCCAAGAATCACTACTTAGTAATGCATTCAAAAACCAACTCTAAAAGTTAAAAAAACAAGAAATCAAAAATCTTTGAGTTTTTAAGACCTAGGAAGGAGCACAACCAAATAGGGTCTAATCTCAACTAAAAAGTCCACAATACTTGTTGTTTTCCCAAGTTGATTTTTGAACAAAAATTAGGCAAACCTTTCTAGTATCATAAGATACTATACAATACTACCAGGCTATACTTTTCCAATATTATGTGATGTTGTATAATACTACAAGGTGATACTTTTCTAGTATTATGTGATACTTCCTACAACTACTCTGTAACACCTTTCACTATCACACGATATACTTTACTATGTTTAGGTGATACTTTACTAGTGTTGCACAATAGAACTTACTACTATCTTGTGATACTTTCCACTATCACATGATATTTCTTTCTATAGTTGTGTGATACTTTTCTAGTATCACCCAATGTTGAACTTATGTCACCTAGGTTTAGAAGAAAATAGCCCAAGAAACAATCAAAAGGGAGAAAGAGTTAGAACCTCCACATTGGGGAGTATTGGAACCACAATAGTTGAGAAGTAACCACTCAAAAGCACAAGGAGATCAATAATTCTAACATCTAACCATTACATCTAATCCATAGCCTCTAATGTAAGCATGTGGAAAGAAACATCATAGTGAACATACATGTGCATAAATGAACTATCTCAATGAACTAAAATAATATAAACCACATGGAAATATACTCTAACAGAAATAGAGAACCATGTAAGCATCTAGCTCCAGAACTGAACATGGAGGAAGTCCAAATTTGTATGTCAGTCACCAACAATGGTAAAGGTAGCTATGCCTCCCAACCACTTGGAACTTGTAGGACCACTCCTGTCATGTTGATGGAGATAATAATCTAACTTTAGACATACAATACGTTCATCCATGGCTAACACTCACACCAAATAGTAGAGAGGGCTAAAACCAAGATCATGAGACAATGCAATATAATGGGTCCTAGTCAAACACTCTATGGGTCTACTCTATAGGGAATCTAGTGGAGAGTATAGATAGCTTGGGACTTCCAAGATAAACATCATATGGAACCTCTCCCTTGGGAGGCCAACATACTATGTCCCCGGATGATCCATGCAAACAATTAACCCTTAGATAACCAAAGAGGCACAATACACCTTCAAAATAGCCACGCAGGTATGCATTATTTTCTTATCTAGTTAATTACCCATGAATTCATTTAGTAATGGCTTGATAGAAAATTCCTCACATATACCTTGTTGAAATATTTGAGGTATATGAGAAGAGCCCCTCCACTTGTCTACCCTAGATACCCATGCCCATCACATGATGAGTGCCTATAGGTAATGCAATTTCCCAACCCAACCCAATGAACATAATGCAACTAACAAGCAACTAAGAGCTTGGGTCTTACAAGAACACAACAAGTTCATGCTTACATGCTTGTGTGTGGGACCAACACATGATGATCATAAACAACAAGGGTTGGATGAAAAACAATAAAAATGCCAAGTAAACATTCGCTCAACCGAGCACATAGTTGGGAGTACAAAATTTGCACGAATACCAAAGTAGGAAAAAAAATTCATAGTCAGATAGGATATCTTACACATAATCTAAATCTATGACCAATATCAATGCTATGAAATAGCCAAGAAAATTGGGTGACATGCAAATCAAGGCAAAAACCAAATATGCCCAAAACTACAAAATTAAAACCCATTATGTCATTGGGTACAAAAGTCTCAAATATTAAATAAATTTTGGTTCAGAGTCTGTGTGCAAAATAGCCAACATAATGGCCCAAAACCCCCAAAAGGCTTCAAATGCTCATACCCGACCAACTAGGTAGAGTTAGCATACAAAAATGGAGGGGAACACTAGTTCTCTGCCTCCAAATAGTTTACTACCAGAAATAGACTCCAAAATGGAGTGAAAGCAATAAAATGGGAGAGTCTTATCTCATAGCCAAAAGGGCTAAAATAGGAATGCATGCGATAAAATAATTGCTCCGCTATCACCACCAAAAGTCTCAAAAAATGAAGGTCTCCCCAAGCTAGATCCAATGACCTCAACCTCGAGACAATCCCACACCCATAGCTCCTACAATAAATAAAATGGCAAATCCTTCCGAGAGGATTTTGGAATTTTCTCTTCAAATTCCTATTCTACAACTGAGAACTGAGTGAAATAATTCCCTTTTGGAATATATATTCACTTTTAAAAGTGAAATATAATATCAAAAAATTAATTGGCCCACTAAAACAACCCTTTCAGAACCTAGACAAAAAAGGGTAATTCCAATTAAATGGAATTCAACTTCAGCAAAGCTACTAGGAATTAAAATAATTAAATCAAACATAAAATTTCCATAAACTATTAAATCAAAAAATTCCCAAATAAATTTTGTGACAAATGTGAACCTCTAAATGCATAGACATGCTCACAAGTCTAATCACATAATGCAAAAGAAATACAAATTTATTAAATCACTAGAGGGTTTAATTAACAACTAAACAAGATACGTCGTCCATACAAAGAGGACATTTACTAAGTAAAAATAACTAAATCACTAACTCCATGTGCCACTGTTAGGGATATAAATCCTTCACACTAAACAACATGATCAAGTGCAATTGCATATAATAATATAGTCGAAGCGATAAATGCATTAAATTACTTATGTTGACACCTAAAAATTATGGGTGTCAAATTTGAAAGAAAAGCTTTTTTTGTGCTAGCAAGTTTAATTATTTCATTGGAAATATATTTCTTATATTTCAAAATTAAAAAATTAAAAATAACATGTTCCCTGGTCATACATGAGATATATTATTAGGGTAAATTTTATTAAAAGGGAAAATATCCATTGTAATGATTAAATGTAAAATTATTTAAATATATTTTTAATTATTCTCTTTTCAATTTTATTTTTTTTGTGAGAAAGGACAAGGAGATGGAGTTGAACACTCGACCTCTCGACCCTATCCTAACTACCCCACCTACCCTTACAAATTACTCTATTTCATTCTTCAAGAATGGTGGTTAGATAGGAAAGTTATATTTGTAATATTTTGAATGTCAAGTAGATTAATGGGATAATTAATCTCTTTTGGGTTATTTGACATAGTGAAATTCATTTTTTAGGGGAATATTTATTCTTTAAAATAAAACCTACCCTAAGAGTGAAAAATATTGAAATTATAAAAGGATATTAATTATTTTTCTTTTGATGAATATTTCTTGAAGTGAGTTTTATGAATTTTAGGGTTACTTTAGAAAGGTAAATATTTTAAAAGCATATGATTGAAATAAAGGGTTGTTTTATTAATGTATTATATTTACATATCTTTGTAAAAAGGGTAGGTATTTTTACTATTACCCTAAGTTTTTGAATTATGAAATTCATATGAAATATATAAGGTGTCTCTTGTGATTTTTAATAAAGTACTTTATAATTCATTTTTAGGGTAATGTTTCATTTTCAAAATTATGTATTTTACCCTAAAGTTAAAATGTCAATATTAAATCTTATTATATTCTCCATAGAAATATTTGAAGGTTCAATATTTATATTATACAGGAGAGATTTTTGAAAAAAATATGAATCAATTGCAAAACCCTAATTTATTAACTTTTATTAAAGTCTCTCATTAAATTATTCTGTGTGTGTAAGGTTTATGCATCAAAATTATTAAAGTATCATAAGAGGTTGATGGAGTGGATAATCACCTTGATTAAAGTGTGGAAGGTGATTAAAAATATGAATTTCATGGTATACAAGCAATATCAACTACATAAGGAAGAATATCAAAGCATACCCAGAGGATTAACATATTCACTATGTTAAGAATTTAATGCAAAGTCATATTATTTTGAGGAGTCGCATCCTTTCAAAATTGTAACTATTTTGGTGTCTACTTATATGTGGCCCAAAATTAGAAAAATATACGTTCATGATCATATTTATAAACCATATATTTTGTCAATTAAGAGGAGAGTATTCTGATCATTATAGATCCTATTGTTATCTGTATGCACCAACAACACAAAATTTTGTGGTGAACAATCTTGAAAGTAATACAAATATTTGACATGCTCGTTTGATTTTTTTGTGATATCATTCTTCTTTAATTTATCATGTTCCTTTGATAAAACTTAAAGGTTTACTTTGATTAATAGTCCCATTTATTGAATATTAGTCAGTTATATTTCAATACTTGTTAAATAGTAATGTTTTATTGATTGTTCAATCTGAATTTCTATCTTATTGGTCTCTAGAGGGGAGTTAAACTCAATAGGACTTAGTATTGAAATTAAACTAATTTTCAGTGATGCATACTTCATCAAAATGATAATAGTTCATCTTAGAGGGAGTTTCTGATTGTCTGTTAGGGTTACATTAACATTATAAGTGATTGATAGAAAATTGATGGAGACTCCATTGGTCAAGGTACTAGTCTCTTTCTTTTTTTCTAGTGTTCATATTGATTGTAGAAAGGACATAGATCTAGGTGAAAAATATCTCTGACCATTGTACATCATATACATTAATAAATCACTTACAAACTTTTACCAACTATTTAATCTTTTAAGGCCCCTAAAATCTTGCAAGTTATTTTCTCAAAGCCTCTAGGGTGCGAGGTATAGTTTTACAGCCTTGGTTTTGTAGAGCTAAAATTGTACAAGTTCACATCCTACTTGGGTGGGAGCTGTTAGTTTGAAAATTAGTATTAGGAATTCCCAAAATTGGATCATTATTCCATAGGAAACCTAGTTTGTCAATTTGGGCACCAACAATGTAAATAGTCATTCATTTAATTACATCAAAATAATTTATTTACATCACTTACTACATCATAAAACATGTCAAAGAAAGAATGAAGTAAATATACATAACATCAAACATAGTATCCAAAATCTAATAAGTTCATCATATAATCATAAACAGAGTATATGTCTGAATACAAAATAACTAGATATCATCATAAAGCATCATGTCACATCAATAGGTATCACCATGTCGATATGATCAAATTGAAAAGCATAGCATCTAACATCTATGATACTGGCAATCAAAATATAGTATCTGACCATCATGTCATCTCGAATGTCATCCAACATGAGTGTAAAAGTATCTCTTGAATCCAAAATATAACAAGGTATAGAATGCAAACATGGGAGGCACTACATCTTCCCCCACTAGGCATAGGCTTACTCTTGGAATCTTGCAAAAAGATAAGGGTACAAATCTCTCAGTTGTGTATCATCCTCCCAAGTAACAAAAGTCTCAACATTTGGATTTTCTTGGACCCTTACCTTCTCTAGATCTTGACCTCTAAGAGTCAACCTCCAATGTTGAAGGATTTTGAAGGGCTCCAAAGAAAGCTACCCATCCTCTACTTGCAAATAATCCTAGTCAAGTGCATGCATCACATTGTGAATATACTACCTCAAAACATCATGGATACATGGTAGGCTATGTGGAAGCACTAGTTGATAAGCAATAGGATTGATCCTCTCAAGGATCTCAAATGGTCTAACAAAATGTGGTACCAGTTAAAAGCATTTCCCATTATGGATGGGGCTCTTCTGCGAACACACTCTCAAAAATACTTAGTCACCAACTAAAAAGTGATGGTCCAACCTATGGACATCTACATATTTATTTTTTCTTTCTTGAAAAATAACCAAATGCTCTCTAATATGAACAACCTATTGCTCCATATCCTGAAGCATCTTTGGACCAAAAATCACTCGATTGTCCAAATGATACCAAATCAAAGGGTTATAACATGGTCTATCATACAAGGCCTGAAAAAGTGGCATGCTAAGAGAAATATGGTACACATTGTTATAGGAAAACTCAACAAGGTGCACATAGTCCTCCCACTTCACCTGCTTATCCATCACATACATGTAAAGCATGTCTTCTAGAACCCAATTCACTCTCTTTGTCTGACCATTGGTCTCCGGGTGGTATGCCAAACTAAAATTGAGTTGAATTCCCAAAACATGCTAGAGAGATGTTCAAATTGATGAAGTAAACACCTCTATCCAATATTATCTAATAAGGGATTCCATGAAAATGAACAATGTCCTCCAAGAAAACATGTGCTATAGAAGAAGTTGTATAGGATGCTCCCATGGGTGAAAAATGTGCTACCTTGGACAACTTGCCCACTATCACCATGATACAATCATGTTGTCATGATGACATAGGCAGTATCTTACTTCCACTCTGGAATGATATGTGGCTACAAAAGGCCCATTGGATGCTGATGCTTTGCCTTCACTCTTTGGCACTCAAGATATTGAGCAATAAAATCAACAACATAGTGCCTCATCCCTACCTAAAAGTACAATTGTCTAAGGTTGGCATGCATCTTCTTGATGCTAGGATCTACAAAATATGTGCATGATATGCTTTTGTCATAATCAAGGTATTAAGGTTAACCAACACAGGCACATAAATATAGCCCAAGTATCACAATAGTCCATTGAAATCTAGGGAATAACCTGTAAACCTCCCCTCAAGGATACACCTAGACTCAATCTCTGACCTCACCTCCTAATACCATGTGTCACTAGGTAAGACCTCTGAGATATAGCCCCATAAATCCACTCCCAATGACAAAACTGATATCTCATGTCATCTCCTACTCAAGGTATCTATGGTGACATTCTCTTTCCCTTTGATATAGTGGACATAAAAATAATATACACACAAAAACTCCATCCAGTGATATTATCATGCATTTAAGTTTGGCTGAGTAAAGATGTATTGGAAGCTATTATTGGAAATGTAGTATAGACTGGGTAACTGAGAGTGGGAGGGGTTGAATCAGGAACCAATAAAACCTATACTTTAATTCACCAATTAAACCTTCACAATATAATATGATCTAATTGCATGCATGAAATATTGAAAGCAATAAAACATTCATAACACTTGACATAACATTAGGTAATCCAGAAGCCTTCCAAGTAGAAAGTAAAACTAGGGTAGGGATGATCTCCACAAGATTTATTGCTACAATATAAAGTTGTCCTGTTAAAGCTTACAATTGGTCACTTCTAGTGATCTACCTTGTTAGAAGCAATAAGGACTATTAGGTCCACATTGTGAAAGGATTTACAACATACAATGAAGTATCTATTTGGAGATTTAGTATAAAAAAATTTAAGTCCACCTTGTTAGAAGATTTGACTAATGCAACTATTAAGATGAATTAGTGGTTGATCTCTAATCTATAACTTGATTTGTTGAATGAGGTTCCTTTGAAATATAATGATCACCTTTTTGTGATAGATAAGACTCTTCTTTTCCTTATACTACTTGTATCCTTCTTAATTTTTACTCATACTATTTCTTTCTTTATTCACTTTGATTCCTTAGATATGACAAGATGTACCACATATATACCAATCCAATTGATTACCTTCTAGAGTCAGCTATAACACCAAAGTCAGCCATCTTCACATACTTAGTTCATTATTGGAACTCAAAGAATTTGATAGATACTGAAATACTTGATTGACACTACATGGCTCGATGACACTACCTTCATTCACTTTGTTAAGACTACCAACTTGATAGACACTAATAAGCTTAGGTAACACTATAGAGCTTGGTTAACACTACATCCTTTATCACTTACACTAAAGAGTTTGGTAGACTTTGTGAAGCTTTTCTTACACTGTACTTTTCCTCAGAAGCTCGGTAGACACTGTGAAGCACAAATTACACTATATTATGTCTCAGATGCTCAATAGACACTTCTTTCTGTATAAGGAACTTGGTAGAAATGTAAACAACTGACTAAGTGTTAAGTCACTAATTGACAAATTATTTGACCTTAATGTCAACAATCTCCCCCTTTTGCATCAATGAAAAAACACTTATCATACCAAAATTCTAAATACTCAAAATACAAGTCAAAACTCCCCCTATCAACATGTTTGGGTCTACAACTTTTTTACTACTATCTATTGTTGTTGTTGTTGCTCGATAACCTTTGATTATGTTTTTTTATTTTTCAAAATTGTTTTTGTAAACATATTTTCTACATTGTATGTACATCTTTCTTACTATACATGTGTTTCTTGATCCCCCTTGTATATGATAATACTATTCTCCCCCTTTTTGACACAAATAAAAAAATGCTTAACTATAAGGTAATGCCAAAATGTGTTAGGAAATCACTATGTACCTTAAATATTATGGATTTTTTCTTATCCCAATTCTCTTTCAAAACTTTTGATGTGTACAGAGCTATCTACACTTCAGCTGAGAGTTTCATCATGTGACCAGCAATAGAAAAATTATTGTCATGGATTAATGTTCTAGAATGCACAATATTCTTTTGCATTATATCCATGTGGGGAACTCACATGCTCTAAATTTCTACAAGTGTGGCCCTAATTCTGGATCCTTCCTTCAATATTCTACTTGCAAATCTATTAGATATCTAATCTTTATTCAATGTGCAGAGCTGGTGCTAGAATCAAGTGACAACTAATGTGCACTTTCCTTTAGGTCAATATCTATCTTAGATAACTTATTCTTTATTTCATTAGTAAAATTTGATGTCTCACTAAACTTCACAAATAAAGTAACACCATTATTTACAAAAAAAATTAGAATTTGAAAGAATAGTGGACAACTCCACTTGGTCAATAGCAATCTTCTAAGCTACTTTCTCCAAAACTTTATCTTCAAATTTCCTATCTTCCATTTGTAGGAATTTTGTCTTATCCACTCAATTTCTCATTAAACTTGTGTAAAATTTCAACAAGGTGATCACAAACTGGTTACTTTTCATCAACCTCAATATTTAGTGCATCAACAAATATGCTCTTAATATCTTCAAGAACTTGATTTTTCTTTTTCTTCTTTTCTCTAAAATTTTTTTGTCTATCCCTTTTCTTCCATAGCTCACCTAGGGCATCTATTTCATCAGGGGTTAGATTGGAAAGATCCAATCTGGTATTACAATATCCTCCTCTAGATTGATTTCCTCATTAGAGGCTTGTACCTCTTTACCATTTTCCTTATGTACAATAGAAGGAACAATTTGTTTCCTTTTCTCAACACTTCAATGCTCAATTAAGGCTTAACCTCAACCATCATTGCACTTTCCACAGTATAAATAATATTTGAAAAAGTATCACTAGTAGGAGAAACAACAATTATAGTAGGAATACTTGCAATACCTTGCTGAAACTCAGTTTATCCTATTGTTGCAATGATTGGAGCCTGCTTCTTAGTAGATGAAGTGATGGTAACAACTCTCATCATTTCACTTAGTATATTTTCTTGAACAATCAATTGGGTTCTTGGTAAGATAGTGTTTACCTCAATTGACTTGGTAGTAGCCTTCTCTGAGCTATATGGCACTATGGCTTTTCTCAGAGAGAGTGGAAGGGGGGCTATTACCTCTATTGCTATCTTCTCAGGATCTTAGTCTTGAATACTCTAAATTTTAGGAAGATATCCTCATGTTTTTTCTTGATCCTCTTGATCATCTACATCATCTCCTTCTATATTGTCTATCTCCTCATAATCCTCTTTCTCCTTGTCATCCTTATAATTTTAAATTTTTGCAACCTCTAAGTAAACTTATGCAATCCATAGATATTCTTCCATACAATTTTTGTTTGGTTGCACAATAGATTCAATATCTTTTGATAGGATTAGGCATGCATTGAATTTTGGGGTTAGCTTTTTTCATTCTTCTTCAATGATTCCTTCACTTCCTTTTCAGATAAACTTGTCATAAGTTGTCTCAAATTTTTTTCTCTAATTTCTCTAGCAATATTTATTGCATTATCCCACCTATGTGCAATTTCCTTCAAAGTGACATCAAAAACTTTCTTGGTCAATTCCTCTGGAAAGTACTTCTATTTTGCCATTTTAGCCACTACGGCATGTTCAATTTTATTTTTCTCCTCCTTTGTCCTTGTTTCATACTTGAGGAATTTAAAATCAGACATACCTCCTCCACCTTATAGTCTTTTCAATCTTACTTGAAGCTAGGGGCATTCCTCTTGAAGACTACTTCCTCTTCTTCATCTTCATCCTAAAATTTCAATTTCTTCCTAGATTTTGTAGGTCTCCTAGTGAATACAGTAGGGGAGAATTTTTTAGGTCTAGTTATGATAACCTTCCCTTTCTTCTAGGGAGTCTCCTCCTCTTCAAGTTCTTCTTTATCTGTATGTTCCTCAACTTCTTTCTCTTCCTCATTGTCATCTCCTTTACCCTCTCTCAGAAAAAGAGGGGAGTTGGACTTCTTTATTTCCTTCAAGTTTTTCTTAACTTAGTTTCTTCCTCTCTTCATGGCTTGAGGAAGCTTTATTTCCAATGAAATCCTAGCCTTGGCCTCCTCATAGGTACTAAGGTATGGTGTCTTGGGGCCCATTGGCTCATTAATAAGAGCTTCAATTATGGCTCTTGTGTCATCAATATTAACCTCATATCCAAGAGGCTTAACCCATGCCACTCTTGGCCTTATTCCCTAGCTATGTACTTTGTCACAATCCATAAGAAAATAGATATCTTGCTCATAGTTTTCAACTAGCTTCTTGGGAATTTTGTATCTACTATGCATTTTCTCCTTAAAAGTCTCAAAATATCCATCCATGATGCCTTCAAAATTCTCTCCCATTTTTGCTATGAATTCATTTATCTAATATATTATGGGTGTATCCTTCTTCTATGCCACATTGCCTTTGGGAGGAAAAAACTTTTGAACATAAAAGAATAAGTAGGTCAAAAGAGATCCAAACTTACATAGATTATTCTTTAAATATTATATTCTCTCCATTTTTTTTATAAGTTGATTGAGTTATAGCTCAGCAAGGTCAAAAGATAATTTTTTCTTCACAACTTTGTAAGCTAGGTCAACAGCTTCACATGGAACATTGTTCAAATGACTCAATTTGTAAATCTTATGGGAAATCACATGTATGATGAATTTGATTTCCATGTCTATAACTCTATTCAATTTTATGCCTCTATCATCCCACTAGGCAAGATTCTTCTTTGCAAGTTTGACCTGACCCAGGATTTTGGTGGTTTTCATCTTGTCAAGCATATGCAACCCTCTGATTCTATGAATCATCTTCTTCATGATCTGAATGGGTTGATCCAACCACAAGTGCATGTCAAGAACTTATCTTAGAATAAACCTAATCCATTTTTTTGGAAATATCTTGGCATGTGTAAGATATGTGTCACACCCCTTCATTTCCAAATGCTTGTGCTTGGGTTTCAAACTCTCATCCACACACAGCTCATTATATGCCTGGTTCAACTCTAGGTTTCCTAATTATTGGATAGAATAGTGATTCAATGACTAAATATCATGAACTAGAAGTATCTTAAGATGAATTTACAATTGAACACCAAATGGGTCAAGTTATTCGGCCATTGTTGGACTTAATTTGAATGCAAGGGCTTTAGAATCAACACCTTAGACCAACATTTCTAAACCTTTCTTCACTTTGTTACTAGAAGATGTCATTATACTTGATGATGCTTCAAATGTAGGAATAAACTTTGAGAAATATTCTCTAAATCGTTCAGGTGCTCAAAGATACTCTTCACTCTTTGCTCTAAAAATTTTTGTGATGAAACAATAACCTTCCATTTTTCCTTTTTAACAAAATTATATCTTCAATTTGCCATTAATGCATCATACAATAGTTATCTTAGTGACAGGCTTTCCAATTTGGCTAAGTCTTCAATGCTTGAAAGATAACTTTAACTCATTAAAGTCTTCAACTCAGCAAGGTCTTCAACTTGGCAGAGTCTTTAACACATAAAAGTCTTCAACTCAGAAAGATCTCTGATCTTGCCATCTACATCCAAGCTTAGTTATGTCTAATATATTACTTTATTTATCATTTGACTCAGTGATCCTAGTGTATCTAAAATTCTTATTTGGATCTTCTTGCATGCTGACTAGAACTAATATATGATGTTCCTTCTAAATCATAAATAAATAGTTTGATATGATTGAGTTACTCAACTCATTGATTTGGGTATCAACACTTTCATGACTTTGGCTTGCATTTTTGGAGATTTGTTTACTCATTGTTGCCTCATTTAACTTATGATATTGTTAGCCATTACTCTCTTTTCATGTCCAACTTTTCCTTTATTCATATAGTTCTTGACAAGATATCTAAGTTTTGTACATAGAAAAAATCTCTTTGTAGTGTATCTCTTTCTCATGTGATGTTTTATGAAATTTTCTCAAATATGCCCATACTCACCACAATAGTGACATCTACACCATGTGTTGTAATCCCAACCAAATATAGCTTTGATAATTTTTTTTATTGGGTTCCATTTCTTGGTCTTGCATTTTGACGATTTGTGTCCTTGTTTGTTGCAATTAAAACACTTTCCTTCAAACCTGGTTTTCTCTTTGCATTCACTTTCTCTATGTCCTAGTTTATTGCAACTGTAACACTTTCCACTAAACTTTGATTTACAATTGCTCTGACACTTTTTTGATGTATGTCCTATCTTTCCACAATGATTACAAGTAGGACTTTTATTCTTTTGAGCTCCTTTTTGAGATGATTTACCTTCTTCTATGTATCCTAATCTAGCTTTACCTTTGTGTCTAAATTGATTTTTCTCATCCAATTTATTCATGCATTTTTGAGATTTCATCATCCTCTCATTGCTTTGTTTTTCTATGTTGAGATCATTCTACAGTCTTTCATTCTTTGTCCTCAAGTTGATAAGCTCTTGATTTGCATCATTGAGTTGATCAATTAAATCTGCTTGTTGAAGAGATAGTTGATGAATTTCATTGTCCTTTTCTTCTATATTTTTAGTTAGCAATATTTTCTCTTCTTTGGATTTGTCCTTTTGATCTATGTCTTCACACATTCCAACTGATTGAATTTTTTATTCTCTTCTCAGTTTTCTGACTTCTTCATGAAGAGTAAGATTCTTTTCAAGTAGATCTTTGATTGCAGCATTAGCTTCATATGAACTTCTATCTTGAAAAATGTATTACAATTATTTCTTCAACATAGATATTGTCATTGATCTATGATGCAGGGTCTTTTCTTCTTTTTAGGGATTGAGAGAGCTTCTCCTTCATTTTCTTGAATTATTGCATGGCCAATTGTAGATCCAAATTTTCATTTTTAGTAGCTTTCTCTAGTGTATATACTTCCATTGCCTTTAATTTTTTCTCAATCTATTTAACTTCTAATGTGAGAACCAAAAGCTTTGATACCAATTGTTGGAAATGTAGTCTAGACTAGGTGATTGAGAGGAGGAGGGAGTGAATTAGGACCCAATAAAACTTATACATTAATTCACCAATTAAGCCTTCACAATATAATTTGATCTAAGTACATGCATGAAATATTGAAAGAAATAAAACATTCATAACACTTGACACAATATTTGGTAACCTAGAAACCTTCCAATTAGAAATTAAAATTGGGGTGGGGATTGTAAGAATCTGCCTTAGGGAAGAATTCACCCAAGACCAAGGAATGCAAAACACAAGTACAAATTAGACCACAGTATGATGAGAATGATTGTATAGTATTCAATACAATGTACAAGTACACTAGGAGTGTCTGTATATAAAGGCCTCTGAGATGCATCTAGAATGCCTCAGAATCAACATCCTAATAAGGCATACAACTAGGCACATGTCCATCAGATATGGCCTATACTCCATTAAGTACGAAAGTAAGTGTGATGATGAGAGGATAAGCCTGAAATGGTGTGACATGAAAATCAATGTTGTAGACAACACGTGCTAAATTAGGAGCATGAATAACTGGGTTTTCTACATGACAACTCAGTGAATGGTGCAAACTATAGTGTTGTAGACATCATGTGCATAATTAGATTTTCATACTTCTATGTTGTCAACATGACAACTCAAAAAGGTGTGCAAACTCCTAAGTGTCTCATAAAAACAAATAATAAAATAATACAAAATAATAAAATAATGCACTAACCTAAGTAAACTTAAGTAAAGTGTAAATAGTAAATATTTATTTACACTAACACCCCTCCTTAAGTGCAACTTAGGGGAATGCACTTAAGCTCACAAATGCATGATGGGTCCTAGCTACAAGGCCATGTTAGGTATCCATGTACCAAAGCAATGCTAAAATGATGCAATGCAATCTCTCATAAAGTGGAGAAAGAGGGAAAACCTCATGGCAAAAACCCTCCTTCAAAAAGAGAGATAAGTATGATAAAGAAGATGAGAGAGAAGAAGACCTCAAACGAGGAAAATATCCCTCCCAAAAGAAGAGAGAAGTCAAAGGACTCCCCTTTCTACAACATCCCACACCCCCAAGAGATCTCACAAATGAGTATACTTGACCTTAGTGAAGGGTTTGGTGAAGATATTAGTGACCTACTCTACTATAGGATAGTATTGTAGTGCAATGATCTACTCATGTATAAGCTCTCTAATGTAGTGCATATGAACCTCAATATGCTTTGTCCACTGATGTTGAAATGGATGCTTAGAGATCTCAATGGCACTTTGGTTATCACAATGAATAACTGTAGGCTTAGGTAGATCAAATCCAAACTCCTCCAAGATGTGTTGTAACCAAAGAGCCTCTATAGCTACATTGACAGCTCCTTGATACTCAGCCTCTATGGAAGAAAGAGTAACATTATTTTGTTTCTTACTTTGCCAACAAATAGGATCAGAACCAAGGTGAAATATGTACCCTGAACTAGACTTGTGAGAATCTAATTCCCCTGCATAGTCTAAGTCTGTGTCTCCAATCAGTTGAAGTCCTATACCTACTATATAATGTATCCCATGTGTATGTGTACCCTTTATCTAGTGCAAAATATTCTTGGAAACCTTCCAATAAAGCTCATGTGGTTCTTGCATAAAGCATGAAACCATACCAACTACAAAAGTATTATTAGGGCATGTATGTGTCAAGTAGATAAGGTTCCCAACTAACTGTCTATATAATGTAACATCAACAAGTGAAGTTGTGCACTTGGCCTCTAGCTTGACACCTGATAGAAAGGGAGTAGGAGTAGGCTTGTAGTCACCCATGTGAAACCAAGAAAGCAAGTCAAGAGTATACTTGGGTTGTGAAAGTGATATCCTTGCTAAAGATTGTATGATCTCAATGCCAAGGAAGTAATGTAGCAAACCCAAGTCTATCATGGAAAATCAGTCCTATAGAGAGGTCTTAAGACTGGCAATGATGGATGAAGTGTTCCCTGTAATGATCAAGTCATCTACATAAAGCACTAATATAAAGCATCAGTCATCTTTTTAAAGAATGTATACATTCAAATCAGAATGACATCTAGTGAAACCTGTTGAGAGGAGGAAGGAATCCATTTTGGCATACCAAGCCCGAGGAGCCTACTTAAGACCATAAATAGACTTCTTCAATTTGAAAACCATAGTATAATATTGTACAAACCCTTGTGTCTTCTCCATATAAATTTCCTCGTGAAGATCACCATTCAAAAAAGTGCTCTTAACATCCATCTAGTGTACAACCCAACCATGTGATGTAGCAATTGCTAGTGTTAGGTGAGTGGAGTTCATCCTAGCAATTGGTGCAAAAGTCTTTGTATAGTCAATACCTAGAACCTATTAGAAACCTTTGGCAACTAGTCTAACCTTATGTTTATCCATACTTCCATCCACCACAAATTTGGTTCAATAGATCCACTTACATTGAACCACTTTTCTTCCCTTAGGAAGGGGAACTAAGTCCCAAGTGTTATTTTTCATCAAGGAATTCTATTCTTCCTACATAGCCTTATCCCATTTTGGAATCCCTAATGTTTCCTTAAATGATTGTGGATCTAAAGTAATGGCTATATATGCATATGGAAATGACTTGTGTTGTGACCTAGTCCTCCTAGTGTCTGAAGGATTTCCCACCAATGAACCTACTGCATCAAGGGTTTGTTGTGCCAATCGAGGTTTAGTGGAAGAAGAAGAAAGAATGTCCTCAACTATTCATTGACCCTGCAAAGGTGGTGTCCTACGAGTCAAGGTTGAAGGAATCTCATCTTTTGAGTCACTATCATCACTATGATCACTGTCCATGGAGGAGGAAGAAGGAGGAGTTGAAGAAGCCAAACTTGGACATGTTTCTTCAAAGTGAAAACTCGTCTGATAAAATAATTCATGAGTCTTTGGATCCATTAGTTTATATGCCTTGAGATGTTCAGGATATCCAACAAATATACATGGTTTTCCTTGAGATTCTAATGTCTTTTTCTTTTATGGAGATATGTTTGCCCATGCAGGAAAACCAAAAACTTTGAAGTGCTTGACACTTGGTTTTCCACCACACCATGCCTCAAAAGGTGTTATTCCATCTAAGGCCTTATGAAAACTTCTATTTTGGATGTAGTTGGCACAACACATGGCTTCAACCAAAAACACTTGATCTAGAGACTTATGTTGAAGCATACAAGTGATCATTTCCTTAAGGGTTATGTTCTTTCTTTTAGCTACACTGTTCTGTTGTGGCATGTATGCAACTAAATGTTGAAGATCTATACCCTCATGTGTGAAAAAGTTTAAAAGTCTAGAGTTGACATATTCTTTTCCATTATCTATTCTTGGGATCTTGATGGCTTTCCTTGATTTTTTCTCAACTTGAGCTTTGAAGGTGATAAAGTTATCAAATACTTTACTCTTATAAGCTAGGAAAAAGACCCAAGTGTACCTTGAAAAGTCATCAATAAATGTGAGAACATAGTAGGCCTTACCAAAAGATGGTAGTAGAAATGGGCCAACTACATCACTATGAACCAATTCTAGAATAGCAATTGCCTTCCAAGACTTCCCCTTGTCATATTTCTCTTTGGGATGTTTACCTACTTCACAACCTGGATATACACCCTCTAAAAACTTGACTTTAGGTAGACCAATGACCATTTCCTTGTTGCTGAGTTGCTAAAGGTAGTGATAATTAAGTTGTCCAAATCTCTCGTGCCATAGTTTACTTTGTGTGTTTGAATGAGTCAACAAGGCAAGAGAAGTGGACTTAAACACAAAATGTGAGTTTTCCTTTCCAACTACCACTATAGGATCATCCTAGAGATTTTTCATCAAAACTGTATTAGGGAGGAACTCTACTTTGTTGTCATGTCCATAGTGAGCTATTTGATAGATGGAGAGAAGGTTGGTGCTAAGGTTAGGAACATGAAGTACATCCTTGAAGATGTCATTTTCCAACTCAACATTCCCTTTACCTTCTACATCCACTTGAGTATCATTGCCCACATAGATGTAAGGTACATTTGATGGTTTTAAAGAGGAAAATTGCTCCCTTGAAGCAAAAAATGATGTGTTTCTCTTGAATCAAGAACCCATTCCTTCGCATTATTTGTACTAGCTACCAAAGCTTGTCCCTTACCCTTTGAAGTGGATGAATATCCCTTATCCTTATATGCATTTGGTACATCAATTTTTTGTTTCCTCATAATGTTTACCAATTCATCAATCTAATTATCCTTGCACTCATGTTCATCATGATCATTCCTCTTACAATAGGAAAAAAAAATCTTCTCCTTTTTGTTAGAATTGTTCCCCTTTTGATTATTTTTGGAAGAAGACTTTCCTTGTTGTGAAGAAGAATGTTGAGTGGAAGAAGATTGATTTGAGGAAGATTGTTGTTTTAAAGGAGAACTATTGTGTGTCATCTTGTGGCTTCGCCTTCCATTGCTTCTACTTCTTATTGGAGTTTTTAGCACTTGAATTACCTTCACTTTCTATCAATGCTTTGGTTTTGGAAGACTTGAGAATTTCCATACCCACTAGATTTTCATGTTCTAAGATCAACATTTCTGATAATTTCTTGAATGTAGGCTTAACATAGGCACTACCCATTGGTAATTTGTGTGTATTAAAGCTAGAAACAAAAGGAGCATATTCAAATGGAAGATGAGTCATGATGTGTTTAATCATCTTTCCATCCTTGATGAGTTTGCCACAATCCTTAAGTTGTGCCCTATACATTTCTACTTGGGTAAGATAGTCTTTGATGCTGTCAAAATTTCTAGGATCCAACTTGAGAAGTTTTCCCTATATGGTGTAAGCCATGTCTTCATCTACTATCCCATACAAAGCTTCAATTTTAGCCCAAACCTCTATTGGATCAGGAAGCTTCCTAATGTGAAATTTGATGAGATCAAAGATAATTTTCAACAAGGTTCCTAGAGCCATCTCTTGTTTGGATTCCTAGTCTTCTTTCCAAGCTTCATCAGCATCAGTAGGAGGTTTCTTTGTTGCACCACTGACGTAATGCAATAAACCTTTTTCTACCAATGGTTCCTTAATGTTTTCTTTCCAAGTAGCATAATTATGTGGAGTTAACTTTGAAAAAGAACCCATAATGCAAGAACACAAGATCAAGGAGACACAGTACACAATACACACACCCCCTTTTCACTCAATCAAAAAATCCCCCTCCAAATGAACGATTTTAGCACTTTATATATAGTGTGTTTACAAGAGGCCACTTGTCAAAATGGACAAAGTGGGCTTTCTAATTTTTCTGATTAGAACCTCTGTAAAGAGTACAAATCTAGACCTTTACAATGTAGCTCAAAAATACAACAATTGTGAAGCAATATAATGCAAATAGAATCTATCTCTAAAATTGGTATTTTTGTCCACACAAGACTACAATCTAACTATATATCTAAAAACTAGATTTAAAAATATATACTTTCAAGAAAAATAGAACCTGAAAAGGAGTCTAGATGAGCTTGTACGATGCATTTGAAGTTAAAAAATACAGGATTAGACATGTATAGTCACCAAAAAATGATTATTCTGAAAAATCCATGCACCAAAACTAGAAAATAGCTACACCACTAAAAAATTTCAGGAAATTTTACCCAAAATCAAAAAAAATTGCACTTGATTTGGAGTCCAAATGACCAAGTTATGGCCTCTTGAAGTCAAGCTACCAAATCAAAACTGCATCTAAAGAGGGGTTTGGAGAGGAAAAAATTGTATTAAATTTGATGGTCAAATGGTCATCACAGTAGTTCACAAATGCCCTAGAATGATAGTTAGACAATCGTCAAATTTAGGCTCGTGGATTGTTGATGTCATTGAAAATAGCTAGTCCCTACTGACATGGTGATGACATCACCTATACAACTATTAACATTAGCTATATGGCATTGTATAGAATTGTATAGAAAAAATTGACATGTAGGGCTGATTTGGTGTATGGTTTTCTGACTTAGCTGGCTTATGTGGCACTAGTGAATCCACTATGTTAAGGTGTCTCAATCTAGTTGGCAGTATACATGGCCCATAGGTGACACTGACTAGACTATGTAGGAGGGTGATGTAGGCATCCAACTATCTTAGTCCATAGTGGGTATTTGGCCATGTGGCTAACAAGTGGCAACATGTGTCACTATTGTAGTGGTACAAAGTGACTGCATGGAGTGTGTAGTGAGGGGCACGTGTCCTACACAGACACTTCAAATGCTTGGCCAGAGTTTTCAAAATGAACATCCACTGGAATATATTGTGTCGCTAGAGTTCTTCACTGGAGGTAAATTTTCCATCATGGGCTTAACAATATTAATTCCACATGCATGGGAGGTCTATAGTGTAGGTTGTCTAAAAGAAAGTCACAGCGGGTGTAAAATAAATAAAGGCAACCACTAGTTTTGGAAGGTTTCAGCCACCGGTGGAATTTGTTACTTCACCAGTTAGTGTGACCTTGGTCAAAATATTGATGTCATTTGCTAGTTGTGATTAATGCATGCAAAATGTAGAATATTCCTTGTAGAATATTTTGCACAGGTTTAGGGTTGGGGTGTGACTGCCCGGTACCTAGACCAAAAAAGATTTCTCTACACTTTCTCTGCATGCCTAACTGGGGAAAAAATAATTCCAATAAAAATATTCCAATAAATGTAGAAAAAATAGCAAAATTATAGATCTGAAAATGAATTGAACAGATCAATAAAAGACCATACCCAACTTTGCAAATTGGGCCTTTGGGTTTCAATTTGCAAAAAAAAAATTCCACATGGTCGACTATGGCCTAAGGTAGGCATGTTTATAGTCAATCTTCACCAAATCATCACTCTAGACATAATGGCGAGGTCTGCTTTAGCTCTAGAAACTCCCAATTGTTGCTGATGCTCTGGATATGAATTAGGTCCCTTAGAGAGATGAAGCAATGAGGTCTCAAATGGCTATGTGATGAGTATATCCCTCAGCTCTGGTACCATGTAAGAATCTACCTTAGGGAAGAATTCACCCAAGACCAAGGAACTCAAAACACAAGCACAAATTAGACCAAAGTATGATCAAAATAACTATATAGTATTCAATACAATGTACAAGTACACTAGGAGTGTCTGTATATAAAGGTCTCTGAGATGCATCTAGAATGCCTTGGAATTAGCATCTTGATAAGGCATACAACCAGCACATATCCACAAGATATGGGTTATCTTCTGTTAAGCATGAAAGTAAGTGCGATGATGAGAGGATAAGCTTACAATGGTGTGACATGCAAATTAGTGTTGTAGACAACATGTGCTAAATTAGGAGTGCAAATAACTGTGTTGTCTACATGACAACTCAGTGAATGATGCAAACTCCTATGTTGTAGACACCATGTCCATAATTAGAGTTGTATACTTATGTGTTGTTAACATGACAACTCAAAAAGGTGCACAAATTCCTAAGGCTCTCATAATGAAAAATAATAAAATAATACACTAAGCTAAGTAAACTTAAGTAAAGTGTAAATAGTAGATAACTATTTACACCAACAAGGATAATACCCACAATCTTTATTTTTGCACTATGAAGTTAGCCTATTAAATCTTACAATTTATCACTTATGGTGATCTACCCTATTAGGAGAAATAAGGATTATTAGGTTCACCTTCTGAAAGGATTTACAACATACAATAAAGTATGCACTCTATTAGGAGATTTAGCATAAGGCTATTAATTCCATCTTGTTAGAAGTTTTGACTGATTCACTTGTTAGGATGAATCAATAGTTGATCTCTGATATGCAACTTGGTTTGTTGAATGAGATTCCTTTGAAATAAATGATCACTTTTTTGTGATAGATAAGACTCCATTTTTCCTTATACTAGTTGTAGCCTTCTTAATTTTCACTCATACTACTTCTTGCTTTATTCACTTTGACTCCTTAGATATGATAAGATGTATCACATATATACCAATCCAATTTATTACCTTCTAGAATCCACTACAATACCAATTTAAATAATCTTCACTAAGTTGGCTCATTTCTGGAACTTAGATTCAAAAGACCACTCAGTTGATGTTCTGACACTTGGAAAGACTTGTCAACACTCAACAAGCTCTGGCACTCAGTTGACATTAGTGTTGGTTCACATTGATCACTTGGAGTAGTAGGAACTTTTACTACACTTAATCACTTAGTGAATGCTAAAGAAATTGATATATATTAAAATACTCAGTTGACATTGCATGGCTTGGTCAACACTACCTTCATTCACTTCATTAACACTGCTAGCTTGGTAGATACTAATAAGCTTAGGTAACACTATAGAGCTCATTTAACACTACATCCTTTATCACTTACACTAAAGAGCTCAGTAGACTCTATAAAGCTCATCTTACACTACACTTTGCCTCAAAAGCTTGGTAGACATTTTGAAGTATGACTTACACTAGATTCTATCTCATATGCTTGGTAGACACTTCTTTTTGCATAAGGAGCTTAGTAGCAATGTAAACGATTGACTAAGTGTTAAGTCAAAAATTGAAAAAATGATTTGACCTTAATTTTAACATCTATGATGATCATTATTGAGCTCAAACCTATGTCCTAAAAGGAAATGTGTCCACTAGAAAAGTTCATACATAACAATTACAAGTCCAAAATCAAGAGTGGGTAGTTAAGATCATGGTCCTTGAGTTTTCTATACTCATATGCAATCCCATTACCATCCTACATCAACACTAAACCTACACCCTCCAATGACGCATCTCTACAAACCATAAAATCACCCATAGCAAGGACTAGTGCATTGGTTGAGTGCTCCTTCAAAGCCCTAAAAGCTAACTTGCACTGATTTGACCAAACATATTTCTTCCCTTTGCATTGAAGATAATTGATAAGATGAGCCACTCATGAGAATTTCTTCATGAATTGGCAATAGTAACATGCCAATCCCATGAAACTATGAACCTTTGAAACATTAGTAGGCATTGGCTATTCCATGATAGCTCAGATTTTCTTTAGATCCACAACAATACCATCACCTATGATGATATGCCCCAAATACTTTAACTAGAAGAATATATATTTACTTAAGTTTCCATACAATTGATGGTCTCATAAGCACTACAACACTTGGCATTCGTGGACCTCGTGCTCTTCAAAAATCTTAGAATAGATCAATATGTCATCTAAGAAAATGAAGACAAACTAATTGAGGTATGTGCAAAATAATTCATTCATCAAACTCATAAACATCAATGGTGCATTGCTTAACCCAGAGGGTACAATCATAAACTCATAATGCCCTAGCATGTATGAAAAGTTGTCTAATAAATGTTAGCCTCATGTATTTGAAGTTGATGGTATCCTAACTTAAGATCAATCTTTGATAACACTCTTACTCCCTTCATTTGATCAAACAATTCATCAATCCTCGGCAAGGGGTACCAGTTCTTTACTATCACCTTATTCATTTGTCACTAATCAATGCATAAACATAATAACCCATCTTTTTTCTTCACAAAGATGATTGGTGCACCCCATGGGGACACACTAGGATGAATATGGTCCTTGGCTAGTAATTCCTCCAATTGTAATTTGAGCTCACTCAACTCTCGGGTAGTCATACAAAAAGGATCTTGTGAAATAGGCTTCACGACTGGAATGAGATCAATATGAAAATTAATGTTGTGTTATGGCAACATACTTGGTATCTCATCAAGGAATATGTCTACATACTCATGAAGGAGTGGGTGATCATTTAGCATCACCTCATCACTCTCAACCTCCTTAAGGTCATTGACAATGACCTCAAACATCTGACATCCATGTCCCACACTTCACTTCAACTACTTAGCTTAGATCATCTGAAGCGAAACTAGCCTCTAGACCCCTACAAGCTCCAACTACCCACTTATGTCATTCACACACTATACCAACTTATGTCAACAATCTATATTCTCCTAATGGGAAACTAACCAATCCATACCCAACATGATGTCATAAGAACTTAAGGGTATGATATGATGATCAATTTTGGTTGTGAAGGTGCCTAAGTCCAACATAACCATTGACTATGGGATCCACAATCACCTTGGAACCTATAGCTAACTCACCCTACCACCTATCAACCTATCATGCAGCCACTAGCCCACACCATTGAACAAGGGGTGGTGAAATAAAAGAATTTGATGCACTTGAATCCATTAATACTATAAAAAAAAGTACCATGCAACATACCTATAGCGTCAACTATGGTACCGTGGTGCTTATCTTGATGATTTCAACTACTGAAAAAACTTTGTGGGATTTGCCTACTTTGCCCATGGTAGGTTAAGTCATGGCCACACCTCTGCTAGGTCCTAAATATGTCTTAATAGGATACTCGACTAATCTATGGCCAAGCTAACTGCATGAAAAAACATACTCCTCTAAAACTAGAACTCAATCCACATCCACCCTGGGAAGTGTAGACACTCAAAAATGGTTTGCACTTACAATTTCATCACTATTTTGTACTAACTCATCACATCTTCTCATTCCACTAATTATAATCTTTTGGCCAACTTGATCATATCTCAACAGTGTCTATCATCATTTGTATCCTCTTTCACATCAATTGTAGATCATTTTGAAATCATATCAAGTTAACTTAGAATCATATCAAATCAACTTGGAATCACCCCAAATCTACTTGGAATCACTTGGAATCAAAGATAATCATCATGAAACATGTCAAACATCCAAAATTAATCATTGTTAGTCCAATATTAGGCATTATTATGGCTTTCAGTGCCTTGGAAACCTCTCAATCTATCAAATCTTATCAATCTAACCTTAGTATTGTCATATCTCTTAGCGCTAGGTCAAACTATCATTCACATCATCTGATCTCTAACATTGTCAAGTCTCTTAGTGTTGCAGCATTGCATTTTCAACCATTTAATAATATTTATAGTGTTTTTCAATGTTATTTATCAACCAATCTCGATCTTGTAGCATTTTATAATGTCAGTTAAATGTCACATGTCCTTAGTTCATGTCATGTGTCCTTGGCATGTTATCATTTTTCATCAATCAATCAATTTGACCATGGATTTGGTCTACTCATCATCATCCTAGTCAATCTATATTATCATCACATTTCATCAAAGGATGCTCTCATGCTTGCTTAATCAAATTGACCAATCATCTACTAATTTTCTGTATAGGATTAAACAGACCACAATTTAATCTTATGTAATTTCACTAATTATTCTTCTTAACTAACCTTCTCAATTAATTAATTTTATAATTAATTTATTCATCATTCAAAAACCATAGAAATTCTCAATTTCCTAAGTCATTTTTTCCACCATTAATTCCATTTTTTACTAATTTCTATTTGTGTGGAATAATGGATTTTTAATTTAAATATTTTGCATGATATTGAGATCACCGTGACACATGGGCAAGACACATTCTTGGATTCTCCATTTACACTTTCTATGATATGTAATAATCCATATATTCTTATTCCCTTACACATGTCTGTATTTGGCTTCCATTGTCATAGATTTTTGGCTTTAAGTGGGTTTGAGGTGTCACATGACACGTGATAGATCCTAATCCATTTTTAGCCATATTTGACTTCCAAGCATCATGCAATCCTACATTTGGCATATTGTGTCATATTCATCATGGATTGTCAAAGAAATCTCTTGCAAAGTTGCATATCCAATGTGACAAGTCCAATGCTCTCATCTTGCATGTTGATTATAAATTGAGCATTCTTCCTCTTATTTCTGGTCTTTCAAGCCCCTAAGTCCTTAAGTCTTAAGTCCTTGAGTCCCTAGGTTCTAAGTCTTTGGTCTTTGGCTCTCTCAAACTTAAACCACATCTTCTTGTATTCTCATAGCATTATCATTTTCATAGGCTCTTTCTTCCTAATTGTGTGCACAATAGGCAATTGGAGCTACATCACATGGAGAAGAAAGGACATGGGAGCTGCAAGTGAAAGAGGGAGTTTTAACTTTGTGTTATTCCTTTTGTTTATTTGGATTTCATGGTAGACTAGAGGGTATCAATGTATATTTATTGATTTTGTGGTTTTCTTATAGTATGTTAGATATTAGCCCATTTTATGGTCCTACAATTGGTGAACCCGACGTGAACATGCTTAACTAACTTGGGTTTCTTGTTTTGTGTTTTTAGGTGCAAGGATCTCACTTGGAAGGGTATAATGACTATCTACACTTCCTTATCACATCTAGATTAATTAGGGGGTCCAGTAATATGGTTATATGCTCTCATTTTATGCATTCTATTAGCTTTCTATCCTAAGGTGCACTCTGCTCTATCATGGCACACTTGAGACCTCTAGGAGGTAGTGTTAGGGGCCTAGGAGTCACCATAACCCCCATCTATTGTTCCTAGCTTACCAACTATATTTAGAAACCACCAAATACACCCTTCTAGGCTCCAACTCCACTATGGGTGTAGTGTGCATTATCTAAGTGCACTTGGGAGGGTAGATTTCAAGTTTTTAGTTTTTGGGTATTGTTTAGGGTTTATTTCCCCACAATTTGCAATTGGCCTCCCAACTACACCTAGAAACTATCAAATTTTCCCTTTTAGGCCCCAAGTGCACCTTGGGCACATTTAGCACTATTTGAGTGCACTTGGGGGCATCCTAAGCCATTCTAGCCTTCTAGGGCATAGTTTGCTCTGTCAGATCGTAATTGGTTCACTGAAAGAAAATGTTTCAATTAAAATCTACATTTAGGGTTTATATTTGATTCTAGGACCTAAATTAGATGTTTTGGTGTTATTAATGGTCTATTTGTAGCATGTGGCATTTTTTGGATGAAGACATAATCATTAAAAACTACTAATGCGTGTTTGTAGGACGTTGTTGAAGACCCTATGTGTTTGTCCAAACTATGTGTGTGGATTTTCTAGATTAAATAACACTTCATTTGGTGCTTTAAAATGAACTTTTTCTATTTTTCTTGGTGTTTCTATAGTTTTTAAAACCCTAGGAGTTATGTGGATGTATCTTCTCCCCTTTCCATTTGTGGATCTTGGGTGTAAGAGAAATCCATGTGATTTTTATAGAGTAGCCTACCTTGGACCAAGCTACCTGATATTGGGTATACCAAGGGAAAAATTATGAACAATAATGGGCCAAAGCTAGGTTAATGTTCTAGTTGCTATATAAAACTAGATATGGTTAATGTTATGCCAGTGGTATTTATGCATGATAGCTCTACTCCAATACCCTTGTGGTGTGTCAAACCTCAGTTCTCGGGGCTAGGAGACCTTCTAAGGAAGTTTATCATTCACTTTTTGAATAGAACACCCTTACTAAAAATCTTATTTCAGTGGCCAAAAACCTTTCTAACCACTGGCTCAAGGGGTTACCCATGCCTATGAAGATATCCTACATTCTAATAGTCCTTAGTAGAGACAACATTCCCTTAGGAATTTATGCCCCTTGGGAAGAAGATCTTGGTAGCCCCAAGAAGTGAATGTGCTATAAGGGGGAGCCTATGGTGCCAAGATTCTAAGTTTTCCATTCTAGATAAGCATAGTTGAACTTTAGTTCATGTAGGAATTTAGTGGATATAGTCTTAAAGCCTAGGTTTTGGTGTGTCTTTTCACTTTTAACAAGAACTATTCTTGTCTTATTGTGTCTTGTGTGTGTGTGAAACATTAAGAAAGATAAAAGCCAAATTTCAAATTTACACCTTGGATACTATTCAAAACTATTCAAAGCTACAAACATTTTCAAAACATTACAACCTTTGTCAAAACTTTGCAAACTTTGGTCCAAAACATTCAAGACTTGGAAAACATGGCAGCATGTGATCCTATGCATGCTTGGCATAACTTAGGTTTCATCTTTATGTAACATCCACTTGCATTCACCATAGTTTAAGCCTCATACTTGCATCATCTAGGCTTTATATTACATCTTTTTAGTCCTTATTGTGCATCCCTCATCTTTCATATTGCATCCATTAGGGTTTAGTTTGTATCCCTTAGTCTTTGCATTTCAACCTCAAAATCTGCATCTTGCATCTCCCATTTGCATTTTTGCATTACCCAACCTCCATATTGCACACTTTAACCATCATTCTAAGTTTCATAAACATAATTTTGAACCTTCATTATGGTCTTATAACTATCCTCAGCTATTTAGTTCACTATCACATCAATCTGGAAAACCTAGTGCGTAAAATTACCTTAGTTTTAGCCAGTTTACCAACTATGCTCTAAAACTACCAGCTACATCCAAACTAACCCCAACCATACCATGGACACAGTTGATACATTTTGAGCACACTTGGTAGTCTAAGAACCTAGTTTGGACTTCTAGACAACATTTTGAGGCTTCAGCAATGTCTTTAGGTACCTTGATAGGGCCCCCTATCTCAGCATGTCCTAGTTAGCATTCTACATGTCCTAGCCATCATTGTCTTCACCAAGAGCTTCATTCCTTAGTTCATAACCTTCATTCTAAATCTCCTATCTAATCATAACATCAACCCAGTACCCTAGTTCTCTAGTATAGCAACCTAGCCATTACCTAGCTCAAAAATAGCACACATTCAACCTAGCCTCCCAATTGTGCCCAAACTAGCCCCAAGCACACCATAGGTGTATTTGGTATTATTGGAGTGCACATGGTATTTTTAGAGTGCCCTTAGGTACTTGTATGACCATTTTGGGCCTCCAAACTATATTTTGGGACCCTAAAACTACATTTAGATGCCACTATAGGTCCTCATTTTGCATCTCACCCAAACTAGCATCTTGCACCCAACACTTCATTTTACATCATAGGGCATTTTCATATTGCATATCCAATCAGCATAACCATTATTTTGAGCCTCCTAAACATACTTTTTAAACCCAAAACCTTTGAATTTAGTCAAAAATCTAAACAAATGTATGGACCCTAGAGTATCTCATTGTGTAAATGGATAATGGATCTTGACCATGGTTATTTTATCATTTCCTTTGGTCAAAATCTATCTATGTCAAGATGGATTTAACTTTTTCATTTTGATCTTTTCACTTTTGTCTCTTTAAATCAAGATCCAAAGTCTATTGTCATAACATTAAACTCTTGGATTAATTACCTTTCAAAGATTTCACCTAAATTCAAAACCTTGCATACACCATTGTCATTAGAATTATCATATTCCTAAGCTTCCTAAATGTCATTTTGACTTACCCTAGTAGTATATCCCCTTCATCTTGCATTTTTCAAAACCCTAGCATCATTTCCACTATCAAACCCTATCAACTTGTCTATCCAACAATTTGTCTCCTTGATCACTTATCCTCATTTTGCATATCCCAAACATCATTATCAACCTTAGTACACCATCCCTTACATAGTCTACCTTTCATACATCAACTTCCAACATCATTACCAAGTCCAAAATCTAACCCTAGCCTTCATTTTGAATACCTTAATCTTCATTTTGCATACCCTTTAGTCAAATTCCAAAATATCGCCTTACATTTGCATTTGCATAGTTTCCCTAGGACATTCACACCTTTCATAACAAAACCCTACTTCATTTGGCACCTCCTTAGGTTTCATAGCATCCCTAAACACCTAAAAATCTAAAAAAACAATCATATCTTGCATACCCACTTCCAAATTTTCAAGTTTTGCCCTATTTGACCAACTGCACCCTTGTTTTACCAACCACACACTTCAAGTGTGAAGTTGATAGTTTTAGTGCATAGTTGGTAGTTTTAGATGGCATTTGGTAATTAGGGATTGCATTCTAGGTTATATAACCCTAATCTACACTTTCATAGCTTTCATTGCATCCCAAAACCCTAAAAAACACTCAAGTTATTCACATTCTGCATTTTAGTCACCCTAACACCTTTTTTTACTAACTACATACCTTATATGTAGCAATTTCTTACCTTCAGGGCCCCAAGTGAACCAAGGGCACACTTGGTATTGTCTAAGGGTAGTTGTTAGTTTAGGTGTGCACTTGGGAGTCAAAGAGTCCATTTAAGTTTTCCTCCATTGTATTTGCACCTTTACGTACCATGCCGGCACTTACAAGGACACAATCAACTCAGAGACCCAAAGAACTTTATCAACCCTTATTTTTTGAGGTACAAATGCAACCAAAACCTCATCCAAGACTAAATAAGATTAATAAAACCCAACAAACATTCGATGAAGACCAAATTGAAGCATCACAACCCTTACTTGTAGACCCCTTAAGCATGTATCTGCAAGGTCACAACCATCAAGAGATGACACAAAAAATCCCAAACAACACACCTACCATGAGATTTCCATCAAACACTTCTCCTGCACATGGAATGGTTTAATGGAGCTCTAACTTTGAACCTATATTTGTACCAATACCACTCAGAGGTGGAAGTGTACCAACCACACCTAAGGATGAATAAACACACTCCTTTGAATTTAGCAAACCCGACATGAGTACCTTCAACCCTAACACATAAAACACACAACAAGGTACTATATACCTAAGTGATGGATCTGACACTAATTATGGCATCACTGATGAATAAATGGCTAGGGCTTGCCAAGACAAGACTTTCTGCAAAAACTTCAAACTTTTTGCACCCCAAGAAATTGTCAAATTCAACCCAAACTTGGAGGGACCTAAGTCTAAACATCAAGATGTTCCTAAAATTGAACACATCTGACCTATGATCAATTTAGACTTAGAAAAGGGTAAACAACCTTTGGAATTCTCAAACACAATGATGACACCTTTAATATTCCATCAAGAATCAACCATCAAAATCATCCAAAGTATGTTTGAACACATCAACACCAGTCCCTTGTTTGATGAACCTCCATCTATCAACAAAAACAAGGCTCTTCCTAAATATCCCAAAAGGATGTCAAGGCATGATCTCAATCACATAATGCAACAAAAAAACATGCCTAAAGGGACTTGTACTCTAGGGCTACCAAATATACCTCCTTTGGAGGAAAAGCAATAAAGTGCACCCTTGCTCCTAACTTTGTGAAATGTTATGACCTCAAATGTTATGGAGCCTCCCACGAGTACACCATGTGGAACATCAATTGGAACAACCCCTATTGACATACAAAGAAAAAATTGTATTGACATTTCACCCATTCCCAAAAGAAGCTCATCTCATTTTCAAATCAATATGATGTCCTAAGGAAAAATATCTAACACACAAAGGTACCAAAATAACAACCCAAACATGATGTTCAATTCTCAAGGACATGACCAATTCCCACAACAACATCAACCTATAGTGGTACAATGACTTAACACTTCGAATCCACAACCAATTTTAAATCCACTCAACACACATTCAACATATCAATAACAAAAACAATAACCTCAAGTGGAACAAGCATCCAACATCCCTAATACTCAATCCAATTTAAATCTACTTGACTTACTGATGGGGTTAAGCCAAATAACAAAATGGACACAACAGGAAAGGGGAAAATTTTATTAACTATGTAAATATGCTAATACATTCAATACAAAGAAAATAGACTTCAAAACATGCCCTAAGAGCTTACAATAGTATAAATTTGGAGATCATTTTTCTTTTTAGTACCTTCTCTCAAACTCCACTCCGAATTGCCTTTTACAATGCTAGAAATATTCTTAAATAGACCCCGAAGGGTTAAGGATTAGGAATACATTCTAGAAAGTGCTAGTTGGCATCCACCAACCAAATAGAAGGCTCTAGAAGTCACATTAGAAGTTGGCACAAAATTAGAAGAATCCAAAAACGGTAACTGAACTTTCGGGAGGCATAACTTTTGAACCGTAGCTTCGATTGATGAACTATTTACATTTTTGGAAAGCTCTCGAAGTGATCTATAGCCCTATAGACCAACTTTTCTCATCCCCAATTTTTTGGCCCTATATGAGGTCATTTAATGCCCCTAACCTAACTTTGAAGCATTCTTAGGAGGTCTCCAAAAATTGAAAAACTACAATAACTTTAAAACTATGGGGCCTTTTGACCTGATTCTTTTTCTAGAATGCTCTAAATTACAATTACATTCATCCGGCCAATTTACACCCTCTAGTTTACCAAAATTATGGCCCAATTACATACTCCTATTTTTTTGGCATTTACACATATCCCAAGGTGTTCAAATACTCTAACCTAGAACACTAATAGTGGAACTATGAGAGTGGGAAACTTTATTTGACCCAAATGGGTATCCAAAAATGAAAACACATGAAATAGAAACTAAGTCTAAGTACATTTTTTTGGGTGACACAGAATTGCCCTTATACCTCTGGATGCTCCTGCATCAAACACCCAGGGTAGATTGAAAAGTGACTTTGTCACTTTAGGAATAATAGAGGAAATCCCAAATGGGAAACCTCAGCTGTTGATATCCAAGTTGAGTCCTCTATCAATCATCCTTTCCACTTGACTAGATACTCTTCATACTGTCTATTTTTGGTACTCCTACCCACATGACTATCCAAAATATCCTCTGTCTCCTCCTTCTTAGAAGCAGGGATTAGACATGGCTCTAACATCAGCTCCTCATCTGCACCATAATCATGATACTCTATTAAGTTTGCAATGTTGAAAATAGGAGAAATGTGAATTGCATCTGGCAACTCTACTTCATATGCATTTCATGAGTCATGTTTCTTCAAAATTTTGCAGGGGCCAAATTTCTTCATCTTCAGCTTGTTGTAAGTATCGGCTGGAAATCTTTCTTTTCTTAAGTGTAGCATGACTAGATCCCCTACTTGGAACTCCTTATGTCTTCTCCTTTGATCAGCCCTAGCTTTATACTATTGGTTCATCTTGGTAATGTGTGCCTAGACCTCCTCATGTAGACGCTTGATATGTTCAACAAATTCTTCAGCTTCAGCACTTGTCCTTTCCCCTTGCTCTATCTTCCTCAATTCTAGTGTTGTCCTTGGGCTACTTCCATATACAATTTGGAATGGTGATCTACCAATACTCTTGTTTATAGAGTTATTATAAGCAAACTCTGCTTGTGGTAGACTCAAATCCCACCTCTCAAGAACACTATGAATATGCAATAAATGTTCTTCCAAAGTCTTGTTGAAAATTAAAATAACATCTAAATAAACAATACTCTAACCTAGAACATTGATAGTGGAACTGTGAGAGTTGGAACCTTTATTTGACCCAAATGGGTATCCAGAAATGAAAACACATGAAATAGAAATTAAGTCTAAGTACATTTTTTTGGGTGACACAGGATTGCCCTTATACCTCTGGATGCTCGTGCATCACTCACATGCAACATACATCAACAATGCCAACAACAACAAGCCATATTTGCTAAACAACAAGAGCAACTCAAATAATAGTTGCAATACCAAAGATGCCTCAAGAAATAAATTTCTTATCAACAACACTTATTACAACAACAACATATCCCACAACAACCTTAATAGATACCTCTACAACAACAGTCACATACACGGTCTCACATGCAACAAATAGAAGTACCTCAACAACTACCACAACAAGTGATGCAACAACAACACATGGTACAATAATCATAGTCAATACCACAACAAGTACCATAGAAGATACCATAGCAAATACCCCAAAATGTATCACAATGAGGACCCTTTTTTCTTTGGGGTACTAACATACCTCCACCACCTAGTGACACATCACCTGACTCTTCAGACATAGAAATGTTAGAACTAAGTAGACATACTTCTTGCCATAGCAAATGATCTACTCATAGACACAATAGACTTGAATAGAAGACTATTGTGCAAACCCCTAATGAAGAGTTATTACAAAAATTCAAACAACTTTCCAAATAAGTTGAGGCATTGGGAGCCCAAAGAAAATAGGCTCTATATACAAAAAGAGACTTACATCCTAATCCATTTGATAAGTTTTTATATACCTCCATTCCTAGAACACTTTGAGGCTTCAAGATTTGAAAAATATTGAGGAAAGGAAACCCTATTGATCACATCAAGGAATTTTGTGCCTCTTCTACCAAACTAGTAATGAGCCCACCTACCTCATGAGACTATTCCCTCATTCTCTAGGTGGTCCTGCACTTGAATGGTACTCCAAACTTCTTGGTACCATAAAATCTTGGTTGGAACTCATAAACAAGTTCATCTCCCACTTTTCCCTCAACATTACAAATGAGGTGACACTTTCTGATTTGTGCCCAACTAAAGAGAAGATAGGAAAACCATTTATCACATTCTTACTATGTTGGAGAAGCTTAGTTAGTCAATGCTCACTAAACATTCCTAAAGAACAAAAAGTTAACCTATGCATTGAAAACCTAGTCCCTGACTTAATGTAGGAATTCAAGATCAAATGTCTAAGCACCATTTCCAAACTAATGAAAAAGGGACCAATATTGAAGATTCTCTTATCTGTAAGGGAATCCTCAAAATGAACAAGGAGAACGCAAACACCAACTCATCTAATGAAAAGGCATTTTTTTCTCCAAAAACAATAATGTTACTAATGATGGTATTGTAGATGCATGTGCAATTAACAAAGTACAACCTCAACTAACTTTAAAAGGTGTAAACCCTATGAATTCACAAACTCCTAATCAAACACCACCTCCACAATAGAAAACTAAGACTTCCTCACAAGATGGACCTCAAAGACATCCTAAAATCAAAGATAGAAAATTCACGCCTTTTGGGATACCTCTTGAGATTGCACTTTAACAAATTCTTAGTAACAACTTCCTGCAGTTACCCCCAATCAAAGACAAACCACTAACGCTTCTTTGTGGGACAACAAAAAATTATGTAATTACCACCACACCAAAGGACATAAGAGCTCATCATGTTTCTAGCTAAAAAATGTAATACAAGACCTTATTGATGATGGTGTGATCACATTCGATCCATCACTGCTACCATCCAACTTTGATCATGTTATTTTCAAAGATCCTTTGGGTAACCAAGACAAAGAGAATGCCTCCAGTTCAAACTCAAACTCACAAGCTAATGTGAATTACACATGTACTAGATATGACTACACCATCAACTATTTCAATGAGTCTAATTCTTGCATATCCACATTCACCTTAAAGGCTGAAGACCCTCATTATGTTGTCACTACATGTCATACCAAAATCACCCTACCTAGAGCTCCTTCTAGACCTACTACCTCTACTAGACTTGCACCCCCTAGTAGACCTAATGCTCTAACTTCATCTTATTATAGCCTTTTTGAATAGCTCGGCAAGACCCCTACATAAATACCCATCTTGGACCTATTGTGTGTATCTCCCCAACATCAAAAGATCTTGGATCAAGCCCTTAAAGAGATAACATCGATGTTGCCTAGTTCCAGGCTATGGTTGGGAACCTATCCACATCATAGCATATCACCTTTTCCCCTAAGGATATTCCTAAGGATAGACCTAATCACAATGATCCCCTTCATCTCAAAGTCTTCATCCATAATACCAAAGTCAGACATGTCTTAATAGATGGAGGAGCAGGACTAAACATCTATACTCTTAAGGTTATCAAGGGTTTGGGTTATTCTAAGGATTATGTGGATCCCTCTCAAAGAATCACAATAAAATCCTATGATGATGGCGAACACTTCTCCAAGGGTGTCATCATATTACCCATTAGAGTTGGTCTAGCTACTGAGAATACATTATTCCAAGTCCTAGATATCAAAATTAACTACAACATGATACTAGGATGCCCTTGGATCCATGCTATGAAAGTAATGCCATCTACATATCATCAATGTCTAAAGTTTTCCTACAACAATATGGAGGTTACCATCCCTAGTGATCTAGATCCATTTTATTTTTGTGCTAAGCTCAGAGATGCTACTACATACCAAGTCCCAACAAAAAATAAAGCACAATCCATAGATTCCTCTAAATATGTGGGCATAGATATACTCCTTAGTAAGGCAAAGGAAAATATGAAGATTGAAGACAATGGGTGTGGAGATTACTTTATGTCTCAAGTATCCCATATTATAGAGTCACCACTTTCTCCCCAATCTCATGGTAAATCACATCTATTGCAGGAACAACACTTTGAAATCAGTACACAAAATGCCACTTCTATCAATGAGAATACATCCATATGTATTGAGAAAGAAAAAGGTAAAGAAAAACCCACTTTGATATCTCCTAGAAAGTATGGACTTGGGTTTACTATCATGCAGAAATAAGGCTATGATGGCTAGAGTGGTCTTGGATCTCAAAAACAATGAATAATTGAACCTATCACTACAAAAGGATGACCTCCTAGTTTGGGGCTTGGATTCAAACCATTGTGAATAGGTCCTCCAATTACTAAGGCACCTATATGTGAGACTATGAATATTTTGAATGATGAAAAGGCATCTGAGGATACTCCACCCAAAACCAATAGTCCTCCAACTTTTGAGCATAACCCCAATGATACCACTAAATTAGATACCCCTATGTCTAGGTTCAACCAAAGTTTATTCAACACTAATGATGACATCCTCTCAAGTTATCCTAAATTGTTGGATTGAGACTAACATGGACCACTGATATTTGATCGATTCGACAATAATGATGCTCTTGCAATAGACTTTGAAATCTATGAAGGCATTAAAATTTACAATCATATAGAAGCAATTTCTCCTAAAGAGAACACATTCGCATATTTTGGGGAGCCAACTCCACCTTCAAGTTGCAAAGAAAAAAGAGAAAAAATGAAAAAGTAGGTCTCTTGGTGAATGCTGAAAGGCACCTTTAGACCATCAAAAATCAAAATCTAAGTAGCTCCCAAGGATACAAGATGAAAAAGATGATGCCATGAATATCAATGTTCTAGTGTTCAACATGCCACAAAGTCTTTTTGAGTGCTCTCAATCAGCCTTCATGTGGGAAGACATTGGTTTCAATCCTCCAATCCTTCCATATATCTAGTTGCTTACCACCAAATCCAACTACCTAACTTGTCCAGCACCCAAAATCAAACCTCCATCTAGTGAGCCTTTGAATACATCATCATTAGGGACATCCCATACAATGAATCCTTTGACCCAATTATCCTTAGAGGCCTTGATCTGTGAGAGGCAGACACTGTCTTACATATGGTAAATGAGGGCATATCTCAAGGTTTTTCTAGTGGTTTGATTTTAGCCATAGACTCAGAATGAATCTTGCATAGTTATGGTCAATCCTAGATCCATAGATTATCAGCTAGCAGCATCGAAAACATATTTCTTCTCTGCATTCTTAGCAATGTTCATGATTTCGTCTAAAAGTCCTGAAAAAATATTTAAAAATAGGAATAAGTCATGAAAAAAAGAAAAGAAAAAAGTGAAAAAAAGTCATGAAAAAATGGATACCTTGATGAAAACCTGGAAAATAGGCATTTTGGGCAAGTACCATGGTGAAAACCAAGCAAACATGTGCCATGTGTAATCAATTGTTTCTCCTCCATCTATCGAGATTCAATCTAGTTTTTCCCCCTTTGCCATTCCCTGATCATATTTTTCATGCATCATGACATCCCTAGTCCTCAATCGTGGCCTATGAACTGGTTAATATCCATTTTTATCTTACCTAAGCATCATCATCTATACATACTCTGTCGTTGGCCTTTGTACATAGTTTGCATCTTGTCTGGGGGCATATTACCTACATAGTGCTTGAGTTTATACTTGAATAGGAGGTATAGCCCTAAGTAATTTTTATCCATTAGACTTATCGCATAATGGACTGGAGCTAACACTTGTATATACTTTTACGAACTTGAAAAAATCCTAAAAATTCAAATAAAATGTCCTAAAATAATCATTAAAAATCATAAAACATCATGAAATAATCACTAAAAATCACAAAACATCCTAAAATAATCACTAAAAATCATATAATGTCCTAACCAAATTCACTAAAAATCATATAATGTCCTAAACAAATTCATAAAAATCATAAAATGTCCTAAAATAATCACTAAAAATCATAAAATGTCCTAAAATAAACCCTAAAAATCATAAAATTTCTTGAATAAACAAGTCACACAAAAATATCAAATATCCTCAAAACCCTAAAATCACAAAACCCACCAAAAGTTTGTAATAAACCTTGTAAATACTTACTATGGATTATCACTCCTTTTGTATAAACACTTACACTTTCACAAACTGAAACTAAAAGCACTGCACTTTCAAGATAATCATGTTATTTGAGCAAATGTGAACCAACAATCAATTCAACATGTCACTATGAACCTATCAACTAAATCCACAAATAGAACTATCACATGATCAACCTATCAAACACTATCTACAAACCTAAAACATTAAAAAGAATATAATAATGGAAAAGAATAGTTGTTGGCTCATGTTGTGTAGTGAGTGATTTATTTTTGGTTTTTTTCTTCAATCATGTTCCTATGCCACTCGGTGATATAAAATTAATGTATGAGAGTGGCTGGGATGGTTCATGGTCATCTTTTTTTGTTTGTTAAACAATTTACCTTTGAGATTTTGGGGCATGTATATATGCCTCAAGAAGGACAAGGTTATTTTTCTATCTACATCATGATTTTTTATCCAAAAGGTTTTCATTTTCTATTGGGCCCTTTATGCCATGATGCATTGCATTCCATTTTCCATATCAAAATAAAGCTCCAATAACATATAGTGCACTTTACAAAAAGTAAAAGTCCTCACCTCATACTAACTATTCCTCATCTTGTCCCCTCTATCTTCTATGACTCTCTTCATACAACACCATGATCATGTATTCTAATACACCAAATCATCTTCATCTCACATTCCTACATTCCTACATCATCCTACACTTTCTATCAACCTTCTATGGCTTTTCACCTAGTCTAGCCTTAGTTTCACATTTGTTTGACCAAGTTTGAACAAATATGACCTTTTTGACTTATTTCATTCATATTGTGACATATTTTCACCATTTTGGGTATGCACACAAAGTTTCACATCATTTTGAGTCAAGTCGAGCTATTTTTGGCCCCTAGAGCCTTCTGGGGCATAGTCTACACTTTAAGAGTGCACTTGGGCTTCCCAAGTGTGCCCAGGGTGCACTTTTTAATATCATAGCACACTTAGGCTTACCAAGTGCACACTAGGTGCACTTGGGTGCATTTTGGGTGCACATGGGGTAGTTAGATGCCCATAATTGCTCCCAAAGCCCCTATGTTGCACTCTAGAGCCCATAACTTTTGTATTTCAACTTCGACTTTCAATATGTCAGTTGCATTGGATTTGTATCTTCATTGTAAAAAAATTAACATATAATTTTAATCATTTTAAACTATCTTGAGTGGTAATCCCTAAAACTATTCTCGAGCCCCTGATTGACCCCTTTTTTGCACTCTAGACCTCATAACTTTCACATTTTAGCTCTGATTTGCGATCCCTCAGTTGCTATGGTTTTGTCTTCTCATTTTCAAGAAATTGACCTATCATATTCTTATCTCAATTAATTTCTCAAGGGGGAACCCGTATATATCATCCCTACTGGGGCATGTTGTTGTGGCTTTCTTATTAGTGTTCTTTGACACAACAATCTAAATCACATTGTATCAAAGAGGGGAAAAATGTAGATGCTCAAAAATGTTCATACTTATAATTTCATCACTATTTTGTACTAACTCATCCTATTTTCTCATTCCACTAACTCTGATCTTTTGGCCAACTTAATCATATCTCAACAGTGTCTATCATCATTCGTATCCTCTTTCACATCTATTGCAGATCCTTTTGAAATCCTATCAAATCAACTCAGAATCATATCAAATCAACTTGGAATCACCCCAAATCTACCTGAAATTACTCAAAATCAGCTATAATCATCACAAAATGTGTCAAACATCCCAAATCAATCATCATCTGTCAAATCCTAAGCATTGTTGTGGCTTTCAATTCCTTAGAAGCCTATCAATCTATTAAATCTTATCAATCTAATCCTAGTACTATCATGGCTCTCAATGCTAGGTCAAACTATCATTCACATCATCTAATCTTTGACATTATTGAGTCTCTTAGTGTCGAATCATAGTATTTTCAACCATTTAATAATATTGATAGTGTTTTTTGATGTTATTTATCAACCAAATGTAAGTTAAATGTTATGTTTCCTTAGTTTGTGTCATGTGTCCTTTCCATTTTATCATTTTTCATCAATCAGTCAATTTGACCATGGCTTTAGTCTACCCATCATCATCCTAGTCAATCTACATTATTGTCACATTTCATCCAAGGATACTATCACACTTATTTAATCAAATTGGCCAATCATCTACTAATTTCTCTATAGGATTAAACAACCCATAATTTAATCCTATGTCATTTCACTAATTATTCTTCTTAAATAACCTTCTCAATTAATTAATTTTATTAATTAATTGATTCACCATTCACAAACCATGGAAATTCTCAATTTCCTAAGTCGTGTTTTCCACCATTAATTCCATTTTTATACTAATTTCTATTTGTGTGGAATAATGAATTTTTAATTCAAATATTCCACATGATATTGACATTACCGTGACACATGGGCATGACACATCATGGATTCTCCATTTTTAGTTGGCTATGATATTTCATAATCCATATATTCTTATTCCCTTATGTATGTATATATATGTATATATTTGGCTTCCATTCTCATAGATTCTTGGCTTTAAGTGGGTTTGAGGTGTCACATGATGCATCATAGATCCTCTTCCATTTATAGCCATGTTTGACTTCCAAGCATCGTACAATCCTAAATTTGGCATCTTTTGTCATACGTGTCATGGATTCTCAAAGGAATATCTTGCAAGGTTTCATATCCAAGGTGACAAGTCCAATGCTCTCATCTTGCATGTTGATTATAAATTGAGCATTCTTCCTCTCATTTCTAGTCTTTCAAGTCCCTAAGTCCCTAAGTCTTAAGTCCTTGAGTCCCTAGGTTCTAATTCTTTTGTCTTTGGCTCTCTCAAACTTAAATCACATCTTGTAGTATTCTCATAGCATTATCATTGTCATAGGCTTTTGCTTCCTAATTTTTTGCACTATAGGAAATTGGAGCTATATCACATGGAGAAGAAACAAGGACATGGGAGCTACAAGTGAAAGAGGGAGTTTTAACTTTGTGTTCTTCCTTTTGTTTATTTGGCTTTCATGGTAGACTAGAGGGTACAAATATATGTATATTGAGTTTTTTATTTGCTCATAGTATGTTAGATATAAGCTTGTTTTGAGGTCCTACATGAAGCACTAGAGTATGGTGCACTCACTCTACTAGAGTTTGATGATTATCCTAAGATGGTCAGCTTTATTAGGACCACTAACCTTGACTCTAGTCACATCCCTTTCCTCATGTGGTACCTACACTATATCCACCCTTCTACCAATAAAATTGGAATTATCATTCCTGACAACTGAGACCACCTTGTGAGGGTACTGACTAGGCTTGACCCTTCCCTATGACTTGTATCTAAGGGGATAGTACACTCTATCTTATGGATCATGTATTATTTCTCTTAGAGCCTAATCTAACATTGAGCTCCCTAGCCACATTTCTCTTAGTAATCCTTTCCTTCTTAGTGATGAGTGCAAGTTTTCTCGGTTGATGAAGATGGACATCCCCAATGATAGATTATTTAAGACCCCTAAAAAAATGTTGTGTGAGGAGTACCTCATCATAATAGTATAAAAAGTATTTTCTTAGCATAAAGAATTGCTTCTCATACTGATACACTGACATGTTCCCCTATCTAAGTTCATTTAACTCATTAGCACAAGCCTCTCTATATCATGGAGATAGAAATCTCTCCTTGAACCTCTCCTCAAAGATATCTTAGGTGAGGTATGTTATATTAATTTGGAAGTTCTTTCTCTCCATATCCCATCACATAGATCCATGGTCTCTTAGTTGTATAATAGCATAATGGGTGTTTATGTTTCTTTTGTTAGCATGAATGCTAATGAAACGACATTGGGGGATTATCCTAAGCATTGGAGAGTAATTGCATGTTGCATTCATGACTTTTTTTTCCATTGATATCAAAATTTCAATAAGTCTGTGAAGATTTCCAAAGTAGCAAAAAAAGATCTTAGTTGTACGAATGGTTTTTTTATTGTCTGGTGATGCGCAATCATGGACATGTTCTACACTATGTCTATATGACCTGGTTAAGTGCACAAAGTCTAAGTTGAAGACCTATGGAAGTTATTATTGATTTATAGAGAGCAGTATAGAAATAGAGAATTAGGAAATTAGTTCCTGATGTTTGTTCATTATCTTATATCTAAGATGTAATGAAGAGATAAATATTCGGTCAGGAATAGAGGAAAGTATATTGATGATGCCAGCAAGTGTGCAAGCCCTAGTATCATACGTGTGAAGTTTTGTATAGACTGTGAGCCAATGGCACTATTATAATTATAATTAATTAATTATCTCATTATAATCAATTGGGAAAGCCTCAAGGCTGACACAAGAAATTATTTTGAAGATATGGTATAAAGGAAATATTTTTTCTTTGTTTGTAAATATATGGAGTATGATTGGAGCATGTGAAGTGATCAAGGAAGTGTGAAAATGAGTAGAATGTTTACTAAATGTGAGTAATAAATATAATGGATTGTTGGATGTGAATTTTGTGATCTAGTTACAAGCCTAGAAGGAGTAGAAGTCTAGTTGATAGGATAGAGAAAGAGGAAGGAGCAGTACAATACAATTCTATTATTATGTAAGGAATAATGCATAGATCATTTGGATAACAGGTTCATTGGTCTTTCCTTGAAGCTATTTGGGTAGTGGTTCTAGGTGTCTTCCACAACTCCTAATAGGGTTGGCACAATTCCTAATAGGGTTGGAATTTCCTAATAGGGATTCAAAGTCTCCTAACATGGACTCATATGTACTGAATGTTGTTATAGACTCCTAATAGGGCCCATTCTCTAACAAGGAATATTAATATTTGTACATCATCTTGTGGGTACCATCCCCACTAGGGTTTCCCCTTTGATCAAAGGTTTCCCTAGTTAACATATCTAGATTTATTGTGTATGAGTATATTGTTGTGGTTTCTAATTATATTGCTCATGTAGTTAAAGTTTAATAAGGTTGATAATTGTGATATTAGTTGGATAATTGATTCAACCCCCCCCCCCCCCCCCCCCCTCTTAGTTATATTGGTGGGCTATATATTCTAATAGATTTCATACAGATGCAAGAAGAAGCAACACCCCATATCTAGTAAACATGTCTTGGCTTTGAGACCACCTCCCAGGCTATTGAATAGTGGTGGTTTAGACCTTTGAAGGTCTCACATTGTATCCATTTGAATGGAATCTCCATCCACCCAACCATAGCCTCTCCTATGGTAACCTCCACCACCAGGTGGTTTGCAAGAATTATCCCATTCATGTCTATGCTCTTCTCTACTTCCATGCCCTGACATGTGGGAGTCCCCATGCTAAGATCCTTCTTTTGAGCCATGGTCCTATTGTTTTTCCTCAACTTGAGGTCCCAACCAAGCTATAAGATCCTGTAATAAAGGCACCAATACCTCAATAACAACATAATTGTTATTTATCATCCTCCACCATCCTAACATTCCTCCTCATGGTGTTCTTCTTCATCATTATTCTATCAATTATTCCTTTGACCACTAGGTCTATGTACAAGAGGCATCTCTAAGGGAGCAACAAGATAAGAGTCATAGTTATACAAAAAAAAAACATAAATATCATAGCATAAGCCAAAATAAGATACTATTTATACATAACCCAAAGAATATCATAATGGAAGCATAATACAAAGATCCCAATGTTGTAACATGGGCTCTGATTCCAAATGTTATGCCACACCTAGAGATCCTTGGAACAAACATAAATAAAATCCAATACATTTTTTTACAAAAGTAACAAGTATGGATTCAAACAACATCAATATGCAATAGATCAAAAGATTGAAACATAATACTTAACAAAGAAACCCATGCAACCAATGATCTCCAAGAATCACTACCTAATAATGTGTTAAAAACAAACTCTATAAGTCAAACAAACAAGAAACCCAAAATCTCTAAGTTGTCAAGAACTAGGAAGGGACATAACCCAATAGGGTATGCAAATCACCCTTTGAACCTCAACCAACATGTTTGAAGATAGCTATTATTTTCCTAAGTAGGTTTTTGTATAGAAATCCGGTGATACCTTCTAATATCGTACGATACTATACAATACTACTAGGTGATACTTTTCTTGTATTGCACAATACTTCTTATGACTATTGTGCAATAATTCCTAGTATCACACGATACACTTTACTATTATTGTGTGATACTTTACCAGTATCACATGATAGAACTTACTACTATCATGTGATACTTTCCAATATCACACGATATTTCTTTCTATATTTGTATGTTACTTTTCTAGTATCACCCAATGTTGAACTTATATCTCCCAGGTTTACAATAAAATAGCCAAATGAATAATCAGAATGGAGAAACAATTAGAACCACTACAAAATTTGGGGTCAAATTATGATGACAATTTGTGATGGCAGTATAATTTGTGGTGATTTTCATTTTTTTTTGCAATTGTCCCTGAGATCGTCACAATACCGACTTTGGTGTCGTAATTGTGATGCCTACATGACTATAAACAAAAAAAACCATGAATAAATCATTCCCCATTTATTTTGATTGTGTAGAGTTGTACGTGAAATAGGGTGGAGAGCTCCAAATGAGGGTAAAGAGCTGTAAACATTTTCATGCTCGTGTGATCGGTGCATTTCATTGCTATGATCTCTACATTTCATTGGCATGCCCTTTCTTTTCAATTTTGTTGTTGTGATCTTTGCATTTTTTTGTCGTGCCATTGCTCTAGGATTTTTTTTGGTGCCCTTGTGATCTCTGCATTTCATTATCATTCCCTTGCTTGGTGATTTCATTGTCATTCCCTTGCTATATGATTTTGTTGCCATGTCATGCCCTTGTGATCTTTGTTCCCTTGGCCTATAATTTTGTTGTCATGTCATGCCCTTACTTTGAAATTTTTTGTCATTCCCTTGCTTTATTAATTTTTTCAAGGGCTATGTAAATTTTTGTTTCTTTTCCTTCTAAGCAGGTATCCCTTTATATTTTATTCTGAACATGCATACCTTAGAGATCATTTCCAAGGTGCTTATTACATCTTAGCACAATAGAAAAATTGATCCAACTGCATAAATATTCCAAAATCCAAATAATAAAACAATAAAACTCACTTAGCCTTGTGCTAAGTGACTTATCTCAAGATCTTGCACAAAAATTATGCAGACTAGAAAAATGGGCAGAGTTCACAAGAAATTTTACAAAAACATATCATAGCATATATTTTTAGAAAGAAACTAGCCATAACCAAGTTAAATGGGTCTTTTTGTTGATTAGCTAGGTTGATTACAAATTCCTATAGAACTGTGACCAGATTAGGTACAATAAAATGAACAATTAGTTGTTCCTAGCTAGTAGGATCAAATATAATTTTCTAAGGTGATAAAATTGCATATGAAAGGAACTGAAGAATAACTTCAATGAAGAATTGAGAGTAAGGAGTTGAAGAATAAACTTTTTCTTCTGTGTAAATGTCATAATCATGAGGTTCATTCCCTTGCAGAAGCCTCTACCATAATGGCATTACCTCTAAAACATGTAAAGGATGTTGAAGTGGTTTCCACCTTGAAACACTCTTATAAGCATTTGTTTTCAATACTTGGAACACTCATATAAGCAAATGCAAATGCAATACATGATAAATTGCACAACTTGTAGTCCTCCCAATATTTGGACTATAAATTCTCAAAGACACTTGCAAGTGATTCCAATTTCATAGTACCTACCACAACATTTCCTAGATTCTATCTAGTGGCTCCCATAATATCCTTTATGTTGTCTAGTTGTTTTTTTTGTCATGCAGTCTCTTGCTAAAGATGCTCCTTCTCTTTCTCTTTCTAAAGTCTCTCCTTCTCCTTCACTCTTGTCCCTTAAATTTTGGTTATCAAACTTCTGAATATCTGCCTCTACCATATCTAAAATCAATTTCACATTGTGTTGTAACTTTGGTATAGGTGTTTGATCATTGATAGCTTTCATTTCAACATTAGAGTTTTCAAGATTGGTGAACACCCTCACTTGTGGACCTCTCATGTCAAGCACTTTCTATATTATTTCAACACCATGTTCTTGCTTCTGAGCTAATAGTTCTTTGGGTGCATTTTCTTGTAAAACATTAATTTTATTGAAAAGTTGTAAACTCTTAGAAAGTGCATTATTATTTTCATGTATGTATGTGTGTATATATATGTATGTATCTATTTATATATATATATATATATATATATATATATATATATATATATATATATATATATATATATATATATATATATATGTATGTATGTATATATATACATATAACATACATACATAGATATGTATATATAAGTGTATATATGCATACATACACACATATATGTGTGTCTATGTATGTATGTTGTTGAAACAATTGATTAATTATGTATTGTCTTTGATGTTACACAAAATGTCATATCATTATGAGTCAGTGTATGTTAAGCTAACTCGGCCATTGAAGACAGTTTTTTATATCTACTAAGAGTTCCAAAGTTTGCCAAGTCCAAAAGACAACATCTACTAAGTTCACTTGGGCACCAAAGAAAAGTTTGCAGAAGATGAGTGTTAACCGAGCTCACTCGGTTAATGAAAGAAATGTTGGATGGAACTAATGTTAACTGAGCTCACTTAGTTACCAAAGAAACTATGTGAATATGTAGTGTTGACTGAGTTTACTTGTTTAAGATAGGAAAATCATCTCTAAGTTAGTGTCTACTGAACTTAGTTGGCTAATGAAGGATTTTCTTATTTTGGCATACTAAGTTCAATTAATTTATCTATTGGTTCTAGCTGACTGAGGAGATGAATATTAATTATTATAAGTTGTATTCTAGTTGACTTGATAATGTGAAAAATATAAGTATAAGGTCAAGTTGACATTTAGAAAGTGTGAACGTGTGGAAGATTTGATTATGCTAAAAGGAAGTGAATCAGAAGGACAAGTAGAATATCCTTATGGAGCTAAAGAAATATATTTGATCAAGAAGGATAAAGTATACAAGCCAAAATTGAGACTTGTAATCAGAAATTTAGTTGCATCTAAATCAGATCATCTCATTGTTACTCTCTAATCATTGTAGCAGTTATCTAAATCTCTTAACAGAGTTGGCTTAACAACTATTTATAAATCCCCTAACAAGGTAGCATTTCTATTGAAGTGCCTAAAGACCTCCAACAAGCCACTCCTAAAAGGGTGATTAAATCCTCTAACAAGGTCACACCTAATAGTTCATTTTGTAACCTTTAACAAGGTTGGATCCTAACAAGGCTTACTTCAAAAGAGTGAAAATCAATAACTATTTGCAATTGTTGGTTTTTCTCAAATTGGGTTTTCACGTTAAATCTTGGTGTCAAATGTGTTCATGCTATTTCTTTTATGTTTTTTCAACTAAGTTAAATTAATGGTAATCACAGATAACATCTTAAGTTTTTCACGTCAAGTAATTATCGAGCATATTTAGTATTTATCAAGTTGCACATTTTATGTATGATTGTCAAGCTTCAGCAGAGTTTAGTTTTCAGAGTTTATTTTTTTACTGACATCTAAGTGATCTAGGATTTATTTTAGTGGTAACTAATTCACCCCTCCCCTCTTAGATACTCCTATTATAGTTCCAACAATTGGTATTAGATCTTTTGGTGCTTGTAGAGAAATTTTCAAGGACCTAAGTTAAAGATTAGTATGTCTTATAGAAGAGAGATTCCCAAGTTGAATAGAGACAACTTTGAAGCATAGAAAGGATTTATGAGATTACATCTAGCAACTATCAATTATTTGGTTTGTAAGTATCTTAATGTTGAATACAAGAATCCCACTATAACATTATCAGTTGAAGATATTGTTGAAAATAAAAATCACAACATCATGATGATTGATATTGCATCTGCTCTTAGTTATGTTGAATTTGATGAAGTAAAAGACTGAAAATCAACTCATGCAAGGTGGATCAAACTTTATGGAGGAGATGAAAATGTAAGAAGAGCTAAAGCAAAAAGTCTCAGAGGTCAAATTGATAAGATGAAAATATTGCAAAATATGTGGAAAGAATCAAAGCAAGTGTGAGCGCAATCCAAGCATCTAGAGGAGACATTGATGTCAAAATAGATGTAAGCAAGGTATTCAAAACCCTTTTTCCTATTTATGCAACTAGAGTGTCTTTTCTATTCAAGATATGAGATGTGATCCAAATAGGAAAATAAATTTGGATGCTCTAGTTGAAAGATTGACAACTTTTGAGTTGGATAACTATGATAACTATGTTCCTAGTTCCAAAGGTATTGAGTCTACATTTGAAGCTAAATTCTCACTCAAGAAAAAGAGTAAAAAATTAAAGGCCAATCAATTAGGACGTGAAGAAGAAATAGAAGAAAGTTTTGATAGTGACCTTGAAATTGTTGAAGCCCTACTTGCAAGGAAGTATTCCAAAGGCAAAGGAAAGTACAAAGGTAAGGTTCCTCTAATCTATTTTTCTTGTGAAGAAGTTGGTCACATTGTTGTAAGGTGCCCAAATAGAGAAAACAAGGATGAAAGAAAAAGTAATAAGCACAAAGGCAAGAAGGAATTCAAAAACTATAAGGAAAAAGGTAAGAAATTTTTTTTATGGCTAAAGATTCTAATAAAAGTGAAGATGAAATGGTATATATTGTTGTAAAAGATGAATCCAATGATGAAGGAAATAAAATGGCACTTATCTCTCATGTTAGCAAAAATGATACATGGATTATTGATAGTGGTTGTTCATATCATATGACTGGAGACAAAATGAAGTTTGAGCACATGGAATATTATGATGGTGGTAGTGTGAGATTTAGAAACAATGAACCTTGTTGCATAAAAGGAAAAGAACATATTTCTTTGACTAAAGAACTTATATGTGATAATGCTTATTGGGTTGAAGGACTAAAGCATAATTTACTAAGTGTGGCATAGTTTAATAACATTGGATTCAAGGTAGAATTTATGGATGGAAAAACCAAACTACTGGATGGAAAAAGAAACCTGGTTGGGTCTGGCAAACAAAAAAAAAGTAACCTAATCTATCTTGATCTTAGTGAAAGTTCATGTTTTATTGCTCAAGTTGAAGAAAGTTGGTTATGGCAGAAAATATTATGTCATGTAAACATTGATAATTTGTTTAAGATAAGCAAACATAGAAGAGTAAGATGTATCCTAGCTTGAGGAACCTAATATGGGTCTATGCAAAAATTATCAAATTGGTAAGATGGGAAAGACTAGTTTCAAAAGCAAGAACTATCATTTAGAAGAAGTTTTAGAGCTTGTTCACACAAACTTATGTGGACCTATTGGAATATAGATTTACAATGAAGATAATTTTTTCACTCTTTTTGTTGATGATTATTCTAGAATGATGACTATAATGTATCTAAGAGAAAAATTAGAAGCTTTTCAAAAATTCAAGTGGTATCTGGCAAGAGCAGAAAAAAAAATTGGAAAGAAGTTGAAATGTTTGAGATCAGATAGAGATGATGAATTCATTAATTTTGCATTGGAAAAGGAATATGAAAAAAGACAAGTATCAACCCCTAGTACACCTCAGTAGCATGGCATAGTTGAAAGAAGGAATAGATTCATCATGGAGTGCAAGAATACTAATGATAGAAAAGAATGTTGTAGTCAAATACTAAAATGAAGCAATCAACACTACAATATATGCATTGAATAGAGTACAACTGAAGACAGACTCAAATCAAACTCCTTATGAACTATGGTATGACTATAAACCTAATGTAAGTTACTTGAAAGTATTTGGCAGCAAATGTTAAATCTTGAAAGAATCTAGGAAAGGTAAATTTTATTTCAAAGGTGATCAAGCCATATTCCTAGCATACTCATGCAGAAGTAAAGCATACAAGTGTTTGAATTTGTTAACTCATAAAATCATAGAAAGTGCACATCTAAGAATTGATGATTTTGTAGAAAAGAGTGAAGAATAAAGCAACAAAGAGCTATATGATTACAAAATATTTGTTTACTATGAACATGATACCCTACCAAACCTATTTGGAAGAAAGGAGGCTTCACCTCCCGAGTCTCCAAAATCTCCAATAGTTACCGAGTTGTAGACAGTGCTACCTGAGTCACAATCTGAAGGACCCAAGTCATAGTCAGAGGCTACCAAGATAGTGTAAACCGAGTCTAATGGACCCAAGTCACAGACAGTGGAACCTAAGCTTGATACTAAAATTTATGATGAAATTAGTGAAACTCATTCCAAATCCAAGGAACCTATGTTAGCAAGATATATCAGAAGGCATCATGCACCTCATCAAATCATTGGAGATAAATCAAATAGAATAATGACAAGAAACAAATTGAAAGGTACATGTTTACTTGCTAAATTTGAACCTAGAAATGTTAAAGATGCATTGGATAATGAAATTTGGATTGAAGTAATGAATGAAGACATAGAATAGATAGAGAAGAATAAAACTTGGACTCTTGTTCCCAGACCCAAGGATAAAAATGTAATTGGCACGAAGTGAGTATTCAACAACAAGCTAAATGAAGATGGAGAAGATTTTAGAAACAAAGCAAGGTTGGTATGTAAAGGCTATTTTCAAGAAGAAGGTATTGATTATGGTGAAAATTTTGCTCCTATTGCAAGATTAGAAGGTGTTAGAACTTTACTAGTGCTAATATGTAGTTCATAGAGGATTTAAAGTTTATCAAATGGATGTAAAATCTGCATTCTTGAATGGAATTCTTGATGAGGAAGTCTACATTGAATAGCGTAAAGGTTTTGTAGATCCTAGCAAAAAGGACATAGTTTGTAAATTACACAATGCATTATATGGAATCAAGCAAGCTCCCAGAGCTTGATATGAAAGACATACAGATTGGTTTTCAAAGAACAAATGATAACAGTAATCTGTATATCAAAGAAGGATCAAACAAAAAGATTATGTTGGCAAGAATATTTATTGATGATACTTTATTCATAGGAAATGATGACATATCCAAGACATTTTCAAAAGAAATGAGTAAAGAATTTGAAATGTTTATGTATGGTGAGTTAAAATTCTTTGTTGGATTGTAGATTCAGCAGAAGAAAGATGGTAACTACATTACTCAATCTAAATATATCAAGGAGATACTAAAGAAATTTGGAATGGAAGACTCAAGACCAGTTGGAACCCCTATATCTACTAGACATAAACTTTCCAAGAATGACAATTCTAAAGAGGTAGATCAGACCACATATAGATCAATTATTAGAAAATTATAGTATGTAGTGTATAAAGGCTTGATATTGCATAGCATTTGGTATGGTGGCAAGATTCTCAACAAATTCCAAAAAAAATCACATGATGGCAATCAAGAGAATCATGAGATGTCTAAAGGTACTGAAGACTATGGTTTATGGCACAAACTAGGAGGCAATTTAGATTTAAAAGTGTTCATAGATGTTGATTGGGTAGGAAGTATTGATGATAGAAAAACACTAGTGGTGGAGCATTCTTTCTTGGTAAAATACTAGTGTCTTGGACAATTAAGAAAGATAATTGTATCTCTCAATCCACAGCAAAGGCAAAATGTGTGGTAGTAGTAATTAATTATTCTAATATTGTTTGGTTCAAACACTTGTTGATAAGTATGAAGATAGAAATCAAGGATCCAGTAGTCATATACTGTGATAACACCAGTGCAATCAATATATCAAAGAATCTAGTGATGCATAACAAAACAAAACACATTTCTATAAAATATCATTTGTTAAGAGAATTGGTACAAGATAAAGAAGTCAGATTGGAATATGTAAATACAAAAGAACAAATTACAGACATATTCACCAAGTCATTAACTAAGGATGTATTTATGTATCTAAGAGGTAAGTTAGGGGATATTCCCCTATCTGAAGCTCACTAAATGAAGTTTAGTGATGCATCAACCAGAGCACATTGAAGATCAAATAGTTAGTGTAGTATTGACAAGGGCACATTGCAAATGAATATGTACTTGATGTACATTGATATTCACCGAGCATTGTCTTTGGAATGAGATGTCAAAGATGGAGAAGTTTTTTGTCATATCTCATAGAAATTTTCTAAAAAGACGTTAGTAAGGGAGAATGAACTTGATCTAATATCAAAGACAAAGTTTACTATTAGAAGAAGTTGTTACAGACATAAACTTTTTGATAGATGGAGAAACTAAAGGTAGAAAGAGTTCACATTGATAGAGGGAGTTCTCATGGATGAGAATCATAATGAAACTAAGAATATGTTCCTTATTTTATTCTTGCTCCAAAATTTCACTATGTTATGACATGTTGTGTTGCCATCAATGCCAAAGATGAAGATTGTTGAAACAATTGATTAATTGTGTATTATCTTTAATGTTACACAATATGTCATATCATTACCAGTCAATGTATGTTGAGCTCACTTAGATATTGAAGACAATTTTTAGTGTCTACCAAGTGTTCCAGAGTTTTCCAAGTGTAGAAGACATTATCTATCGAATTCACTCAAGCACCAAAGAAAAGTTTGTGAAAGATGAGTGTTAACTAAGGTCACTTGGTTAATGAAAGAAACGTTGGATGGAGCTAGTGTTAACTAAGCTCACTTGGTTACCAAAGGAACTATGCAAATATTTAGTGTTGACCAAGTTCACTTGGTTAACACAGGAAAATTGTCTCTACGTTAGTGACTACCAAGCTGGGTTGACTAAGAAAGAATTTTCTTATTTTGTAATTTGAGTTCAATTGATTTATCTATTGGTTCTGGTCGACTAAGAAGATAAATATTAATTATTCTAAGTTGTATTCTAGCTGACTTGACAATATGAAAGATATAAGGTCAAGGTGAGATTTAGAAAGTGTAAATGTGTGGAAGATTTGATGATGCTAAGAGGAAGCAAATCATAAGGATAGGTAGAATATCTTTATGGAGCTGAAGAGATATATTTGATCAAGAAGAATCAAGTATACAAGCCAAAATTGAGATATGTAATCAACAATTTAGTTGCATCCAAATCAAGTCATCTCATTGTTACTCTCTAACCATTGTAGCAATGATCTAAATCTCTTAACAAAGTTGGCTTAACAGGTATTTTTAAATCCTCTAACAAGGTGGAATTTATATTGAAGTGTCTAAAGACCTCTAACAAGGCCACTCTTAATAGGGTGATTAAATCCTCTAACAAGGTTACACCTAACAATGTGTTTTGTAACCTTTAACAAGGTTGGCTCCTAACAAGGCTCAATTCAAAAGAGTGAAAATTAGTAACTAGTTGCAACTGGTGGCTTTTCTCAAATTGGATTTCCATGTTAAATCTTGGTGTCAAGTTAGGCTATTTCTTTTGTGTTTGCAACTAAGTTAAAGTAATGGTAATCATAAATAACATCTAAGTTTTTCATGTTAAGTAATTGCTGAGCATATTCAATATTTACCAAGTTACAACATTTTATGTGTGTTTACTGAGCTTCAACAGAGTTCAGTTTTTAGAGTTTATTTTTGTACTAACATCTAAGGGATCTAGGATTTATTATAGTGGTAACTGATTCACCCCTCCCCTCTCAATTACTCATCTTATATTTTCAACAGTATTTATTTATGTATGTGTGTATACAAAGAGATCTTGTGGATTTTTTATTATGGATTATAAAATTAAAAATTAAAAAGAATATGACATTAATCTTCCAAATTTCTTTTTATTGATTATGGAGAGTTGTGCATGAAAGAGGGTAGAGAGCTCTGAATGAGGGTGGAGAGCTCTAAACGTTGGTGGAGATTAGTGGAGATCTAGGATTTTTTTGTCGTTTCCTTGTGATCATTTTATTTCATTGTTGTGTTGTGCCCTTGTGATCTTCGTGCCCTTGCTCTATGATTTTCTTCAAGGGGAGAAGAGCTACCTATGTAAATGTTTTTTTTTTTTCCTTCTAAACATGTATCTCTTGTTCAAATATAATAGCTTTCTTCAAATTTAGTGATAACTAATTATAATTATTGAATGTATATGTACATGTATGTATGTATATCAGTTCACTATGTGAACTGATTTACATGCATATATAAACACTTGCATAGTACTTGCTAAATTAAATTAATCATTCATGTCTTGAATTCATGCAAGCAATTATCCTTGCATTCAATCAAAACTATTTATACCAAACTAAGAATGAAAAAATATGTACTTATAGATTATATTATCTCTTGGCGATTGAGTAAAGATCTCATGCATAATATCATCTAGGTGGTGATCGAATGCATTCATATTAAGTCAGAATAGGATCAAGTAGATGATCCATTTATGTTACTTCATACTTGTTTTATTGAAAATTTTGTTTAACATAATGTTGGTACCCATATGGACCCAGTATTTAAAATTTCAATGTGGAGTCTTGAACTACTTCAAACTAAGGTTCAAAGCAATTTGAAGTGGTTCAATTTGTTGAAGCAAGTTTAAATGGTTTATTTTGATTTGTCTTGCTTCTTTTGGTTTGAGGTAGTTCATCCTATAGGTACAAATTATTCAAAGGTACAAACTAGATTTTAGAGGTTTAATAATTTGTATGATTCAAAATTTAGAAGCATGTAGATTCAAGAAGCTCGATTATCAAACCAAAACATTCATATTCAAAGAATAGGTTGAATGTGGATTCTCTGGCTCAAAACATATGGTTCAAATTAGTTTGTGAAGATGCCTCTAGGTACATGCAAGTATATATTGGTTCAAATGGTTTAAGCAAATTATATTACATTTGGCTTATTTCAAATGAGTTCACAAATATACAAATGTGACAACTCATAGTTTATTTTCAAGTATGTCAGCCCAAAGTACTCAGAAAGATGCTTTGATAAAGTGAATAAATATTATGGTATCTTTTGATTATTCATAATGGTAAGATTATTATCGTGTGTCATGAGGAAATAGAAAAGAGGAAGTGTTTTGGTTACATGCATGCAAATGGAGGACAAGTTGTACCTGGCAAGGAAGATACAAGCTCAAGATGGTCTGACTTCATTTGAAAATGATGGAGGTGAGCAAGATAATTTTGTTGACATTCTTACTACATGGAATCATAAATAGCAGTAGGTTTTGAAAGGAAAAATGAGAAAAAACATTATCTAGAACAAAAGTCCAATGTCATGTACAAATTTTACAGTGAAATATTAGAATACTCACCTCTCATTGATTGTAAATCAAATGTTCAACAAGGTTCTTAACCTCTAATGGTCAATGGCTAGGAATTTTACTTCAGAAAATTGGATTTTTTGACAGTAATACCTATAACATTTTACTTGGGCATAATTTGGCAAATTGCTTCAATGGAAAGGAAGAAGATTAGGATTGTGCCAACCCATCCAATAATTAGTTATGCCTCTCATACCAAGACCTATTTTTGTTGTCAAAGTAATTTTAAATCCACCCAGCATCAAGAATATTTGTATATTGCAATAATGTAGTAATATACCACTTGTCCAAGTCTCATTTAATATGTCAAATTATTCTTATAAAACTTTTACATCAATGTTTTATAAGGTTATCAAAATATAAATGAGAGAACATAATAAGAGAAAAGGGGGTAGTCAAATAAGAATTACGTGATTCCAAGAATCAATTATGCAAACTGAAAAGACACATCAACTGGCTATTTATGAAGGTAATTCAAACCACCAAGGGTTCTAGTTTGGTTCTAGATTTTTCAATTTTTTTCCAATTCGTCTAAGGGGAAAGAGAGTAGACTTTAGGCTATGAAAGAGCTAATTTTTTGTCATTTTTCTACACTGTGTGTTAGGAAAAGTAGGGAAATCTTGATTTTAGCGTATTGTAAGGGTAGAATTTCTATTTCTTCTAGGTAGTGACTTTGATGCATATGTGTAATAAGGTCTATGTAATCTTTTACACTTTAGAAAAGGGAGACTTTCTAAGATAATTGCACATCAAAACTTTGAGTTCGAGCAGTTTTCTTTCCACTGATCATGATCCTTGTATAGCTTTCAGTTTTCTCTAAATGCATTTTAATGCCACTATTTTTTTATTATGTTATCATTTCAAGATATCTTTAAAGCTCTGATTCTTCACTTTCTCATGAAGATGGAAGATTTATTCCTTATTTTCATTCTTTCTGTTATGTAAAATCTAAATAAGTGGACTTTGTGCCTTTTATTTTCTTTTAGCCACTTAGTTTTTTCACATCTATCATGTGTTTATGGATAGCTGTTTGTAAAAAAATTGTACTTTCTAGTTAAAAGCTTCCATATTTGTATTCTTGTGAATTCAATGTAAATCATACATGGGGGGCTGTACCCAGATAAATTCAAAGGGCACTTACACTTTTCAATAGCAAAGTGACCCAACTATTAGTGCATATTCAATCTTCTAATATGAGCTTTTGGGGTTAATTTGTATTTATTTCTTGGGAGGACAATCTATTCACTAACACATAATTAGTAATACTAGAATTGTACAGCTACATATAATACTCTTGTCTATTTTATTTAATCATATCTATTTAAGACTATTATTTGTCTTAAAATTAGACTGTATATTATTTTATTTAATCATGGTATGAGATTTCTATATGAATGTAATTTATTATTTGGATTAATCTCTAGAATTGCTATGCAGTGTGATAAAATGATAATGAAGGATAGAGTGTGGTAATTGAAAGGTCAGATTTGAATTGCTCAATCTCTTGAGTTCATCTCTGACATAATTCTAATTATGTATAAGAGGATTATATGTTTCTACATTGTTTCCAATATCAATGTTCATTCTAAATATGTACTCTTTCTTTTTTTTTAGCACATTCTTTGACAATAATTTTGATTGTTGTTAAGGCCTAAGCTTCAAAATCAATGTAAGTTAATTTGCATGGTAGTAGAATTTATTGAATTTATCAACATAGTGCTAAGTGGAATCTGAATTTTTTTATTTCAATTCTCCATTGGGGACATAATCATATTTTATTCCTTAATTTTGAATGTAGTAATGAGGGTTTTATCTCAAGCCATGGGAGAGCATTTGAGTTGTGAACATAAAATTGGGAACATTTGAGCTAGAAATAACACCAATCTTATGTACATCTCTCTCCTCTAAAGACCCAATACAGAGAGCCATTATCATCATGAGTAGACTCACTCTCCTCAAAAAAATTCAATAGAAACTATACATACCAAACTAAGTATGTAGAAATCTGTACTTACAGATTATATTATCTCTTGGTGATTGAGTAAAGATCAAATACAGTTTTCCAAGGTGATAAAATTTTATATGTAGATGTATATACATATGTATGTGTGTATGTATGTGTATATATATATGTATGTGTATATGTATGTGTATATGTATGTATATATGTATGTATATATTTATGTATCTCTACATTTTATTAGCAAGCCCTTGTGATCTTTGTATCTCATTGTCATGTCCTTTTGATCTTTATATATGTATGCATGTATGTATATACATATGTATATGTATATATGTGTGTATATATACATACATACACATATGTGTGTGTCTATGTATGTATGTATATAAATAGAGATCTCTTTGTTTATATACATACATACATAGAGACACACATGTGTGTATGTATATATACGCACATATACATAAAGAGAAGCTTCTCTAATCACCTATTGGGGGAAATATAAAGAGATACATATTTAGAAGGAAAATAAAAGAACATTTACATAGGTACCTCTTCTCCCCTTGAAGAAAATCCTAGAGCAAGGGCATAGAGATCACAAGGGCACGACACAACAACAAAATCATAGAGAAAAGGCACAAAGATCACAAGGGTATAAAAACAAAATGCAGAGATCACAAGGCCAAGATATGGCAAAAAAATTGTAGAGAAAGGGCACAGAGATCACAAGGGTATGACAAAAAAATATAGAGATCATAAGGGCACGATAATGAAAACAACAAAATCCTTTGTTAGCTTACCCTACTCAGTAGACACTAACTTAGAAATGTTTTTCTTGTGTTAAGTAAGTGAACTCAATTAACACTGCATCTTTGCAAACTTCCTTTAGTAATTGAGTGAGCTCAATTAGCATTGGTTCCATCCAACTTTCCTTTTTTATTTGAGTGAGCTCAACTAACACTCAACTTCTATGAACTTCTCTTTGACACTTGAGTGAACTCAGTAGACATTGTCTTCTGAACTTGGAAAACACTAGAATGCTTAGCAGACACATGAAACTATCTTCATGTCTCAAGTGAGCTTGGCATACACTATATTTATACATACATATACATAAAGAGAAGCTTCTCTAATCACCTGTTGGGGGAAATATAAAGAGACACATGTTTAGAAGGAAAATAAAAGAATATTTACATATAGGTACCTCTTCTCCCCTTGAAGAAAATCATAGAGAAAGGGCACAAAGATCATAAGGGTATGAAAATAAAATGCAGAGATCACAACAACATGATATAACAACAAAATTGTAGAGAAAGGGCACTAAGATCACAAGGGTATGACAACAAAATGTAGAGATCACAAGGGCATGATAATAAAAACAAGAAAATTCTTCGTTAGTCGACCCTACTCAGTAGACACTAACTCAAAAATGATTTTCCTATGTTAACCAAGTGAACTTGGTTAACATTGCATCTTTGCAAACTTCCTTTGGTAACTGAGTGAGGTTAGTTAACACTAGTTCTATCCAACTTTCCTTTGTTAGTCAAGTGAGCTCAGTTAACATTCAACTTCTATAAACTTCTCTTTGACACCCAAGTGAACTTGGTAGACATTGTCTTCTAAACTTGGCAAACACTAGAATGCTCAACAGATACATGAAACTATCTTCATTTCTCAAGTGAGCTTAAACTGCCTAGTAAAGATATGACATTTTGTGTAATATCAAAGAAAATATATAATTAACCAATTGTTTTCAAAAATCTCCCTCTTTGGAATTGATGGAAACACAACATGTCATAATACAATGAAATTTTAGAGAAAATTAATAGTGAATATAATATCCTTCGTTTCATTTTGATTATCATCCATGAGAATGTTGGAATATTCAAATAGGAAGAATGCTTTTGAGAGGGGGGGTGAATCAAAAGTATTGTATTTTTACCATTAAAACCTTTTAACTGAAAGTAGATTTCATACATACAAACATATCAAACAATTATGAGATACACATAAGCATCACCACATAACACTTGAGATTTTGGTAACCCAAAAACCCTCCAGGAATAAGAATGTAAAACTAGGGTGGGGATGATACCCACAAAATTTACTGCAGCAATAAAGTTTTAACCACTTCTAATGGTTTGCCCTATTACAGGCCTGCCTTATTAAAGGCTTTACACTGTATCAATAGTGACCTGGTTAAAGGATTTACAAACACTTTACATGAAGTGTCACCCTATTAAAGGATTTAATCACCTAGTTAAAGGATCTACAAAATAGCTATTAAGCTAACCTATCACCATAGGGTTTTCATTCTAATACAATTGCTAGAGGATATTAGGTATAATAAACCTGATAGATTACAATCCTTTGATTGCTGAATACAGGCACTTGATCTGCTATCTCTGATCTTGATCCTCTATGATCTGATACTCTTTACTCTAAAATAGTTTTCCTTTTACACCCCTGTATATCCACTCACTCTTCTTTACAATGAAATTTCATCTTCCTTATAAAGACATTCGAGGATTTAGGGTTAGGTATGGATCGACGACACATATTGAATCTTTATTTCTAGCTCATAATTTGCACTTCTTCCATTGGTTGCATGCCTTCATCATTTTTCTTATTGGCTGCATGTAGATTGCATAGGAAGAATAAAAGATTCGATCTTATCATTTAATCCTTCGAGATTTGTCACATGTCGGCCATGAAAACTATTTACATATGAATCAATGAAGTTACAAACTCATATGTACATTCTGTGTTACTCGACACTTGTTGATTCCAGATGCTTGGCACTAATAACAAAATTGGCTTACTTGGTACTTGTTTCATTTATGTATTGCTCGGCATCATCTATGACTCAACACTTGTATCTACTTGGCACTTGATTTTTCTCGGCACCTAAAGTCATTTAGCACTTGAACTTCACTCGACACCTGATCTTCACTCGACACGTGAAGACTACTCGGCACATTAAGATCACTCGACACCTGAAGGCTTTCCTAACTCGGCTCATGTTGTGGCTCGGCATACATGGTGTACTTGGCTCTAATATAGAAAGTGGTTAAGTGTATTAGCACTCAAGTGTCAAAAACCATTATGAGGTTAATAATCTCCCCCTTTCACATGAGTGACAAAAACACTTAACTGACCTTATGAGTACATTAACTAATCTGCTTGGTATATATAGAGGTAACTTACAATATATACCTCAAAATTATTATAACTCCCCCTGAGTTGGTTGTGCCATTATCTGTATATCATGCTCTCCTTGGTTCACCTTGGTTTTGTTTGTTTCCCCCATTTTCTCATCTCCCATATGCATCTTATAGTATCTCCTCTTTAGTTAATATCTCCCCCTTTAATTCTTATCTCCCCCTTTTTGACACTTATGTCAAAGGGTTTTAAGGGTTAAGACCATATTTCACCAAAAATGTGTTGTTTACCTCCATAATCATCCTAAGAGCTGCATACCAATTGTCCAAAGCAATTTCCAGTTACTTGTGTTGAATGGCAGTCTTTGCAGCAAGATGAATAAGTCCATCTGATGTAGAAATATTAGGATCTCTCTTGAGAATGGTTTCTGCACAGACTTGTTCCTTATGGAGTAATTCCAAATGTGGAGTAATGGAGGACTATAGCTATATCAATTTTGCCTTTATATTGGCCTCATCTGCTGTTAATATAGCTATTTCTTTTTGAGTGTAAAGCAATCGAGCAAAATGCTTCTCACTTTGAGCTGGATCATTTGGTAGCTGTATGCTTGAAATGTTTAAATTTCTCTCCAAGCTCAGTATCTTTTGGCTTGTCTCTTGTGTGAAGTATGAAAAGTCACACAACTTTTTGTACAATGAGAATATATTCTCAAGTACCTTTTTCACTTTGTCTATTAACTTTGCCAATTCAACCTATGAATGTGCTATTTCACTAGATACTTTCTCATTCACTTTCCCTTAAAATTTTCTTTCAGACCATTCCATGAGTTTTGCCTTTTTTTCTTGGTCTTCATTTGTCACCTGGTCAACAATATCTAATAATTGCTCCATGATATGCTTTGACTCATCTAGTGACTACAAACTGAAGGCATCCATAAAGATGTCCTTAATCTCATGTAGTGTTTGCTTTTGTTTATACTCTTTCCTGAGTATCTCTTGTCTCTTTCTCCTATTCAGCACTTCCTGCACCTCATTGATTTGATCAATGGTTATTGTTTTTGAATCATAGCCTAGTATGACTATGTCCTCATCTAATTCAGGGTCTCCATAGTGAAGTACCCTTGCAAATTTTGTAGTACTGGATCCTAGTACAGATATTTGCAATGGCTATTGTGAAGGAGTTCTCGAGGTAGGCAAATTTATTAATGTTTGTATAGCCTCCTGCTCTTTAGGGGTTTCCACTTTTTTCCCCTCTTGTTGTCTACTACCTTGATCAATTATAGTAATCTTAGGAAGTGTACCTTGTGTTTGTGTTGTAGGATCAGATGTAATAGTCTGTCATGTTTGTTTTGTTCCTTTTTCAATAGCTGTACTCAGCTTCTATATTGTGGTGTCAACTATGCTTGTTGAAATAACTGTTGGCATTTGAAGTTGACCACTAGTAGCTGTTGAGATGATGGAAGGTGGTTCTTGTGGATTCACCTTATCTCTAACTGTGCTTTCTACTAGTTTTTGCAATTCATCCATACTGACCAATATTGGATCTACACATAATATTGCTTGTTGTGTAGATTGGTCAAGGATTCTTTTGAGATCTTTTGTAGTTAATGGATTGATGTTCTGAATAGAGGTGTCAGGAACATCAATAATAGTTACAGTTTCTGCAGGTGAGATGGGTACATGAGGAGGGCTAGAGGGTGGCAATTGTGTGTCTCTCACACTCTAGTCTAGTTGCTGCTCTTGCTCAGTTGTTGCCATTACATCTTGTTTTTGTGTCTCTTCCTCCTCTCGATCTTTCTTTTCTTCTTCCTTCTTCTCTTCTTCTTCTTTCTTTTCTTCTTTTGCTTTCGTTTCTTCTTCTTCTTTCTTTTCTTCTTCTCCCTTCTCTACTATTGTCTTCTCTTCTCTCCTTTTTCTTCTCCCTTCTAGTGGAGTAGTAGCTACTTCCTTGTATTCTTCTTCAAGAAAATCTTCAATCTTTTTGTACAAGTTTTTCCATGATTTCATTGTTCTTTGAACAATTTCTTTCATCTTGTTTTGGAGAATGAAGAATGGCCTGTACTTAGGTGTAAACCTATTATTATGCCTTTTGACTACTTTCTTTATTTTTTCCTTAGTCAAATCTATCAATACACTTGCTAGGGTTGATTCCCTCATCTCCTTCTCCATTTTCAAACAAAAATGTCATCTGTCTTCTAAAATTTTTGACAGTTCATTTGGCAATTGACCATCTAGTTCAAGTGGAGTGTATTTGAACTGTACCATCATTTCATAAACTGTTTCCTCTATCCTATTATGTTCTTCTTTAGTAAACTTATTGAAATCAACTTTATTTATATTACTTAAATCACCATTTCCAATCTTTTTACATATTACATCAACTGAAGAATGGCTTACCTTTTCAGATTGATCTTCTTCATCAGTATTAGGTTGAGCCACATATCTTCTTCTTTTCCTTGGCTCTTCTTGAGTTTCCTTGATTATTTTCTTCTTTGTAGCTTCCTCTTTAGCCTTTTGAGTGGAGGCCCTTGTTGCAGCTCATGTTGTAGGCTTTTGAGGTGATGGCATGGCAGATTTCTTTGGTTTTTGCTGAGCTGGAGGCTGTTCTATTGCCTTTCTTTTCTTTGACTCAGCTTCAGTTGGTGCTTCCTTGGCTTCTTTGTCTTTTGCACCTTCCTCCTTGTCTTCACCTAGGCCTTGAGTTAATTTCATTGGGCCTTATTCTTGTTCATCTTCATCAGCATTGTCATCTTCTTCTTCTTTTGCTTTAGCCTCAATTCCCTCACCAAATTTCTTCTTAATCTTCTTTAACAATTTGTCTTTCTTCTTTAACGTGGAAGCAGTCTTTAATTCCATATTTATTTTTGATCTTACCACATCATAAGTGCCAAAATGTGGAGCACTTTTATCTGTTTCTTCTGCCAATAATGCAGTTATTGTTGCAGATGCCTCAGCAACATTGATTTCATATCCAAATGGCCTTAGCAATCTCACTCTTCGAATTGCAAATTGAATGTAGGTGAAGTCAATATCAACCAAGAAGCATATATCATTAACATGTTTTTCTACCAATGAAACTAGTATTCTCACCCTTTGCTTCATGGATTTCTTGAAATCTTCAAAATAACTTGTCATCAGGGTATCAAAATTTTCTCCCATCTGTTATATATATTCATTGATTTGGGCAATGATAGTTCTATCATTCCTCCATGTAACTTTTTCGGAAGTGGGAAACTCATTTTGAACCTAAAAGAATATACAAATTAGAATTGCTCCAAATTTGCATTGAGCACCCTTTGTTCTTCTTATGGTAGGTAGGTTTTCAGTAATCTATTGTAGTTGCAGTTCTGCAAGATCATAAGTATGATCCTTTTTCACCAATTTGTAACCTACATCTACTACAATACATGGCACAATGTTGAGTCTACTAGATTGATAGGACTTATGGGCAATGAATCTAATAGCAAACTCAAATAGAGGATCCTAAATGGTGTGAATTATCATTCCTCTCTTATTCCACTGAGCACCAGTGTTCTTTTCAATAACCTCCTTTGATTCACTTCTCAAGGTTTTGAACCGATCTAGGGTAGGATACCTAGTTACCCTATGTATGATTTCTTTGGTTAATTTGATGGGAATATCTTCATACCATAAACTTCCACCATGAATTCTTCTTAACACAAGTTTAACCCATTCTGTTTTGAATACGGTGGGAAAGCTCAAAACTCGGGTCAAACCTTTCTTTCAACAATTTTGAATTCATCTTTTAAGACTCCATCTACGCACAATTTCTCATAGGCTTTCCTTATTTCCATATCTCCTAGGGCTCCTATCTTACAATTGTAGCATCTTCTCACGTCTTGAACCATTACAACTTTTTGGGGTATTTGAGAGAGAGTTCCGGCTGGATCATTTTTCTATGCAACTTTAGGAATGGGATGAAAATTAGGCTACTTGACCTCATTAGACACTAACTGAACTTCAAATGACTCTTTGTCCTCGATTTTCCTGGAACTTGATGCCATTTATGCAAACTAGGGTTTCCTTTTTACGAAATATGAAACTGCGTAGCTTGGCACAAATGAAAAATACCTCAAGATTGATGAAAATGCATTGAGAGATGTTGCAATATGCTTGAAATGCTGGTTTCTCTACTATGAAGTCACTCTGCTCTCTTTCTCTTCTTTGTTTCTTGATCGCGATGAAGAAAACTAATTAGAATCACAATAATATACCCTATTTTCATAGCATTAAATGCTTTACTGCCAACTGAGCTTCTGAAATATTTTAACCTTACTCGGAATCAGTTATCAACTCAGTTGCTATTAGGAACTTGGCATGCGTTGGAATTTAACTCAGCATCCAAAGATAGCTCTGTAACATCATTTATATTTTGTCTCGACATCTTCTCCCATGTAGATTTATACTTTGCATTGCTTCTTTGTCTTGGGATGGATGTGTGATATAGCTTTGTATATCAATCCCATATACTTCTTATGCTTAGTTTGATGAAGTGTGATCACTTGACCCATTGGGTGAAGTGATCCCTCCACTTGATGTGTTGCATTTGTCTTTCTTTTTCCAAGTCTTATTCATTTGCCCCCTTATCTTTTTGACATCAATCTTTTATTTTCCCTTATTTTCTTCAGTCTTGGGTGCCTTTGACATTGTAGGAAAGTTTCTGCTGGTATGACCAGTTTTTAGACAACTGAAACATGTGGTTTGATTCAACCATCTTTTATAGTTTCCTTTGAAATGTGTTCTTATGTTGTTCTGTGGTATATGTCCATAATCCTAATAATAATGATAGCTATACCTGGTGTTGTAATCCTAATGATAGTGACTTTCATTTCTTTTTTATTTTGTTGGTTGATTTGATGTCCATATAGGCTTTGATCTGCATTCAAATTCTCTATGTCCATACTTCTTGCAATTATGATAGTGTCCATCAAATTTTTGTGTCCTTATAACTCTAGATCTACAATCTTGTGTCATACATCCTTGCATGTTGCACTTATGACAATAACTCTTGCTCTTGAGTGTATTTGGCTGATTGAATCTCCTACTCCTGCAAACATTAGCAGTAAGCCCCTTTTTATTATAGTAATGACAAGTGGGTTTTGAATTCTTACCTGTGTCATCTTTTTGCTCAACACCCTTTGATGATTCTCCAACTTTAGTACTGTTGTATCCAAGTCTTGATGTATCATGGGCGAATCTTGGGGATTTGAGCAACTGTTCAAAATACTTGATGGCTTCACTTCACTTGTTGAGATTCTCGGCTACCTCTTTTTCTCTATTCAATTCATTCTATAGTTGTTCATCCTGTATCTTCAAAGTAGAGATCTCAATATCTTTCATATTGAGTTCATGATGAAGGTTCATCATTTGGGCAAGTGTATCCATCTGCATGTTTGAGATCCTTGTTAATTCAGTACATTTTTCTTCAAGCCTGTTTGCAAGATTTCTTTGTTCATTTTCCATCATGACTCTATCCTCAACTGCTCTTTTCTTTTGTTCAATGATTTCACATATCATTATGGCCTGTGATTCATGTTCCATCTTGAGAGATCTTATCTCCTCTGCTTGAACTTTTTTTTTGTCCATCAGTTCTACTATTGCTGCATCAAACTCTTTAGTGTCTCCATTGGCACACAGTTTTGTGGTATCAATCTCCTTGTAGTTTATATCATTTTCAGCTATGGCTATATCCTTCCTTCTCTTCAAGGATTTTCTCAATTCTTCCCTTGCTTCCTCTACTTTGTGTAGAGCCAATTGCACATCAATCACTTGATTGTCAATAATCTTCCCAAGTTTGAAGACTTCCATCTTTAGATCTTTTTCTTCAAGTTGTTAGACTTCTTTTTGTGAGAACCAATTGCTCTGATACCAATTGTTGGAATATTCAAATAGGAAGAATGCTTCTGAGAGGGGGGGGGGGGGGGGGGGTGAGGGGGGGGGTGAATAAGAAGTATTGTATTTTTACCATTAAAACCTTTTAACTGAAAGTAGATTTCATACATACAAACATATCAAACAATTATGAGATACACATAAGCATCACCACATAACACTTGAGATTTTGGCAACCCAAAAACCCTCCAGGAATAAGAAGGTAAAACTGGGGTGGGGATGATATCCACAAAATTTACTGCAGCAATAAGATTTTAACCACTTCTGATGGTCTGCCCTATTACAGGCCTGCCCTATTAAAGGCTTTACACTGTATCAATAGTGACCTGGTTAAAGGATTTACAAACACTTTACATGAAGTGTAACCCTGTTAAAAGATTTAATCACCTATTTAAAGGATCTTCAAAATAGCTATTAAGCTAACCTATCACCATAGGGTTTTCATTCTAATACAATTGCTAGAGAATAGTAGGTATAATAAACCTAATAGATTACAATCCTTTGATTTTTTATTATAGGCACTTGATCTACTATCTCTGATCTTGATCCTCTGTGATCTGATACTCTTTACTCTGAAATAGTTTTCCTTTTAATCCCCTGTATATCCACTCACTCTTCTTTACAATGAAATTTCATCTTCCTTATAAAGACATTCGAGGATTTAGGGTTAGGTATGGATCTATGATCCATATTGAATCTCTATTTCTCGCTCATTATTTGCACTTCTTCCATTGGTTACATGTCTTCATCATTTTTCTTATTGGCTGCATGTAGATTGCATAGGAAGAATAAAAGATTCAATCTTATCATTTAATCCTTCAAGATTCATCACATGTTGGCCATGAATTTTTTTTACATATGAATCAATGAAGTTACAAACTCATATGTACATTTTGTGTTACTCGGCACTTGCTGATTCCAGATGCTCGGCACTAATAACAAAATTGGCTTACTCGGTACTTGTTTCATTTCTATATTGCTCGACATCATCTATGACTTGGCACTTGAATATCACTTGGCACTTGTATCTACTCGGCACTTGATTCTTCTCGGCACCTAAATTCATTTGGCACTTGAACTTCACTCGGCACTTGATCTTCACTCGACACCTAAAGACTACTCGGCACATGAAGATCACTCGGCACCAAAAGTCTTTCTTAACTCAGCTCATGTTGTGGCTCAGCATACATGATGTACTCGGCTCCAATATAGAAAGTGGTTAAGTGTATTGGCACTCAAGTGTCAAAAACCATTATGAGGTTAACAGAGAACTCCCTCTATTAGTGTGAATTCCCTCTAACTTTAGTTTATCCCTCTATCAAGAAACTTTCCAATTTTACTTTTTCTTCAACATTTTCTTCTAACAGCAAACTATCCCTCTTTGATATCAGATCAAGTTTTCCTTCACATCTTCAAACAAAATTTCTATGAATATGACATCCAAACTCTCCCTCTTTGACATGTTATGCCAAAGATAATATTTAGTGAATTTAAATGTACCTCATGTACTGATTCATATGCAATCTAATCTTTCATTACTACATCAACTTAATTGATCTTCAACATGCTTTGGTTGATGCATCACTAAACTTTATTTAGTGAGCTTCACATAGGGGAATTGTTAGAATATATAGTCCACTTATATAACTAAGAGGAGGGGTGAATCTATTATCCAACTATCATCAAAAATATTATCCTTAAACAAACTTAACCATGTGAGCAATATAAACTAAAACCACAACAAGATACTCGTACATAATTAACATCGGATGTGGTAACTAGGGAAACCCTTGATCAAGGGGAAAACCTTAGTGGGGATGGTACCCATAAGATGATGTACTAATATAAATATTCTTTGTTAGAGGATAGACCTTGTTAGGAGTCTGTTACAACATTCAATACATATGAGTCCCTACTAGGAGACTTTGAATCCCTATTAGGAGATTCTAACCCTATTAGGGGTTTTGCCAACCTTGTTAGGAGTTGTGGAAGATAGTTAGACCATTGCCCAAATAGCTTCAAGGTTAAGATCAAAGAACCCACTATCCAAATGATCTCTATATTATTCCTTGCAGAATACTAGAACTAAAATGTATTTCTTCCTCTATCTTTGTCCTATCAATCAGACTTCTACTCCTTCAGGTCTTGTAACCAAATCTCATACTATGCATCCAATGATCCCTTGGATCACTTACACACATTCAATAAGTATTTTGCTCCTTCTCGAGTTGTAGACTAGTACTTTGCGTTCCACTTGGTTCTCTCATTCCAAGTCTACTTACAAATAAGTAAAACATCATTCCTTTATATCATAGCTTCATAATAATTCCTTGAGTTATCCTTGAGGCTTTCTCAATTAATTAAAATAAGATATTTAATTAATTCACAATTACAACAACACTACTAGTTCATAGTCTATACAAAAATTTACATGTGTGAAACCATGTCATGGGCACACACTGGCATCACCATATGACTATCCTCTATCACTGTTATCTACACATCACCTTCATTACATCTCAGATGAAAAATAGTGATAGATCATTAGAACTTTGTTTTCCAATTCTTTGTTTCTGCACCACTTCTAGTAAAACAAGTGTAACTTTCATACAACATTGAATCAAACTTAGTCCTTTGAACCACGTCATCTAGACAACCTCAAGAACATATCCTCCACTAAGCATCATTTGAAACTTCCTTAGTTGCTACGCATACTAAGATTACTGACTGTTATTCTTCTAGTCTTAATAGAATTACTGTTGTATTGACATCAAAGACAAATACAGTCATGAATGCAACATATCAAAAATCTTCAATGCTTAGGATACTCCCCCAATGTAGTATCATCAATATTCATTCTAACAATCTCCCCCTTTGGCAGTGATGGCAACATAGATAAAAAACATCTATGTTACAAGAATACCAAATTGTACTCTTCTTTTGTCTTCTTCTCAAATCCTCTTCATCAATCTAAGATCTTTTTGGAATGTTGTACTAATCTTTTTCTTCTTTTAGTATAGGAAAAATTTGTTTATAGTGAACAACTTCCCATACTCTAGCTATATTTGTGCACTTACACATCCTTTTGTGCACTAACATGAATCTTTCTAAATCTCCCTAAAGAGATAACTCTCCCCCATTTCCATCTCAATAGGTGTTTCTCTTCTTATGTACATTAACTAAATGTTTTTTTCATGTACATTCTCTCCCCCATTGACATCAATGTCAAATATATCAGTCACAACACCAATTACTACCAATTATCACATACCACTTGCTAATTAGCTACTTAAATCATCAACTAGCTCAAGTGTTGAAAGACACTATTTTAATACCATATACCTAGAGTTCTTCATGACTGAATACATATTAGATACTCCCCCATACAGGAAGCATCAACATTTACTCTAGTGTAACCATAGTGCTCTATACCATTGGAATAATACACTCCTTACATCAAAGACTCTGAAGTAATTAGGGGGGTAACCCCTAACATACCTCTTAGGTAATCAAAAGTATCTTTAGGCAACAAAAGTAAAGATATCTACAATCTAATATTTAGTATTTACATACTCCAGCCTTATCTCTTTCTCTATTGCCTTTTCTCTCAAAACATGATACTTTATGGATATATGCTTTGTCTTAGAATGCACTACTGGATTCTTAGACATGATTACTATACTTTTGTTATCACAGTAAATGATAGCTAGTTCTGTAAATTCAATTCCAATATCCTTCAATATTTTTTTCATCCACATAACTTGATTACAATTATTTTTTGCTGCAACATACTTTGCTTCAATTGTACTCTAAGATATACAATCCTATTTCTTTCTCAACCAAGAAACCAATCTTCCTCCAAGAAAGAATGCTCCACCACTGGTACTCTTTATGTCATCTATATTGCCTACCCAATTTGCATCAGTATATGCACACAAGGTAAAATCACTTAATCTATAATACCATATTTCATAATCAAATGTACCCTTCAAATATCTGAAGTATCCTCTTTACTACTACATAATGATACTCTTTTAGATTAGCTTGGAATCTTGTCACAACCCCAACCACATTTTCTATATCCAGTCTGGTGTGAGTCAGATATTGTAATCCTCCAATCATGGATCTATACTTCTTTTGTTCAATTGTAAGTATCTCATCTTTACTAGATAACTTGTGACAAGTTATCATGGGTGTACCAATAGGTTTGCGATTCTCCAAACCAAATCTTTTCAAGAAATCTTTCAGATGCTTAGTTTGTGAAATAAATATCCCATCTTTATTTTTCATAATAAGCAATCCAAGGAAAATTTTCATTTCTCCTATCATGCTCATTTTAAATTTAGCTTTCATCTTGAGCTAGAGTGTTGACACAAAAGATGGTTTTGCCCAAAATTGGGATGTTGCACAAATGTTTGAAGTAATTAATTTATATTCCAAAGGTGTAAATGAAAATATTTATAAGGTCCAACTCCTTTTCTACACTAACAATGGATCGCCCTTGACAAAATCATGCAATAAATTTCCTTCACCAATCTCAAAATTGTGAAATTTAGAAAAATTGCTCTTTTAGGCCTAAAGCCCAATTAGCCCTCCTAGCTCAATGTTTCATAAATAACTTAATATCTCTCCAAAATACTTGGAAAAAAAATTACAGATTCTAATAACCTTTTTTAAGTTCTTAGAGACTACAAATTTATAGACTCCAACCCTACTACAGCATTCCAAAATGCTCTCAAGACTCACAAATCTAATAAGCCTAACTAGGTGTGGTTTCTTAAGAAATTATTCTAGAATGGGTACATGGGATTGGATCACTGATACAAATGGAATCTTTAACCCCAAAATAAATTGGTTTCATCATTATTTTCCAAATCAATACTTTTTATTCATCTAAACCTTCAAATTCAATTCCTAGTTGCTAAATACATGGGGATATTTAGCCTAGGGCAAGGAAGGAAAAATAGAAAACATTACTTCCCTGGTCTTTTTTTTTTGGAGTCTTCTTGGACATCATCTTTACTTGATTCCCCAAAGTGGCCATACAAATCCACTAGTAGTAAGTCAAATTAGGGCTCTATCTTTGATGGATACCCTAGATTTAAGGGTTTAATAGACCCGTTTTACAAAAATGAATGTAACTTCTACCCTACCTGATGAAATGACTTCAAATAAACTTTTATAGAATTCTAATTCCTTCCCCTATCCAACAATATCAATTTTCAAACTTTAGAAAACTCTATACAGAATCGTACCAACAATAATTATAGTAGATTTTGCACAAAACAGAGTTTATTTTATTGATATCAATAAAAAATTTTGTACAATGGTGCTCTATTTCCTAGAGAGAGATGAGACAACCGTAAATATCCTTCCTCCAATAGATACAACCATATTTTGAGTTATTGGAGGTGGTTTTTACAAGTTTTACAACTTCTTGGCTAAAAGTTGCTAATTAACAACTTTTGTTTTACCTTATAAACAACAATACTAACTCCTACACTTCCTATAAGCCTAACATAAGAAGAAAACATAAATAAAATTTAGTTTTTAGACCATGTTGGCCTTATTTAATCCTAAACTAACAAAGACTCCTAACTAAGGGTCATATAGGCCTAATGCAATCAGGATTTATAAAACATCCTAAAGCAATGCTCTTTACAAGTGACCAAGACCAATATCTAACATTTCATAACATGATCAAAACATGGTTCTTATCATCTTGGATGGTTGATGTAGACCCTTGGTCCTTGTCCTTGCATGGGTGCCCTACACCATACTGCTCTGGCCAATTGAACTCAAGTCCCTTGAGTTGGAATGGTGGAAAATTTTGCTCCATTCTTTTTAATCTGAGCTTTTGTTAGCCAAGTGTCTTCCTTTAAGGCTTTTCCCTACCATTTTACCAAGCATTCATATTACTCATGCCTCTTTGTTTGTTTGCTTACCCTTTTACCAACAATGCATTCAATGCTTTGTGGAGTGTGGATTGGTAGATCCTTGAGAGTTTCCTAAGTTTCAACTTCACCATTTCTTGCAACATAATCATTAGTACTGATGGATTTATAAGCATAAATATCAAAAACATTAAAAATGGGTGAGAAAGCAATATCAGATGGAAGATCTATTTTATATGCATTTGGTCCACATTGTTTCAAAATTTTGAAAGGGCCTATCTTCTTCATGTATAGTTTTGTGTATCTACCCTTACAAAGTCTTTCCTTCTTTGAATGTATCATTACTAAGTCTCCTACCTTGAACTATACATGTCTCCTTTTTACAGCTGCTACTTCTTTATATTTCATAGTGGTCTAATGCAATCTTTCCTTAATTTCCTAATGTATCTCCTTCATGACTTTTGAAAAGTCCTCATCCAATGTACTCTTTTGTTTGATGTTTTGCACTTATCTAAGTTCAATGAATCCTCTAGGGTGTGTCCCATAGACAATTTCAAACAACTATAACCAGTACTCCTATTTATTGAATCATTATAAGAGAATTGTGCCTAAGGGAGTATAGTATCCCATGATGCTTCATATTCTTTGGTTTTGCATTTGAGCAAGTTTCCAAGTGATCTATTTGTGACCTCAATATGACCATCAGATTATGGATGATATGTTGAAGACATGGGAAGATTGGTTCCCAACCTTTTCCACAAAGTCTTCTAGAAGAGTCCAATGAACTTAGAGTACCTATTTGAAACATTGGTTAAAGGTAATCCATGAAGTCTCACAATCTCCTTGAAGAACAGCCCTACAATACTAGAGGCATCATTAGTTGTTTTACATGACAAAAAGTGTGTGATTTTAGAAAACTTGTCTACAACACAAATTTTGTCAAACTCATTCTTTGTCTTGGGAAAACCTAGGACAAAGTCCATGCTCACAGAATTCCAAGGTTTAGAGGGTATTGGTGGATGTGTATATAGTCTTGCATTAGAGGTTACTCCTTAAGCCCTTTGGCATACCATACAACTTTCCATAGGTTTCCTAACACATGTCTACATTTTAGGCTAGTAATAAAATCTCTTTACCAGTTCAAGAGTCTTATCTAGGCCAAAATGACTTGATAGGCTACCATAGTGTTTTTGTTTTGTTATATTCTCCCTCATGGAGCATTGAGGAATACATAACTAACTACTTACAAAGATAAGACCTTCTTGAATGAAAAAATTAGAATATTCATTGTGTTACCTATCCCCAAGTTCTAATAAACCTCATATGTAGTCTTGAAGTCTTCATCATCTTGATACATGTCCGTAAGTGCTGAAATTCCCACACTCTCCAACAGGATCTCCTAAATGGTAAGATTTGTCCTACTCAAGGAATTTTCTACTTTGTTAGCCACCCCTTTCTTATGCTTGATGGTGAAAGTAAATGCCTGCAAGTACTCTACCCATTTTAGATGCTTTTGATTCAACTTTTCCTACCTTTTTAAGAAGCTCAAAGCATGGTTATCAGTATAAACAAAAAATTCTTTTGGTAAAAGGTAGTGCCTCCATTTCTTAAGTGATTGGACCATGGCATACATTTCTAAATCATAAGTTGAGTATTTTTTCTTAAACTTATTTAACTTCTCACTAAAAAAGGCCAAAGTCCTACCTTCATGACTTAAAAAACCACCTATGGCTTTGTTACTTGCATCACACTCAATGGTGAACACTTTGTGAAAATTTGGCAATACCAATATGGGTTTTTGGGCCACCTTTGTTTTCGAGTATTTAAAAGACCTATTTACTTCATCTATCCATATAAACTGACATTTTCTCCCCCCTTTGATGGTATTTATCATTGGGGCACAAATTCCACTAAAATCCCTTATAAATTTCTTGTAAAAGCTTGCTAACCCATGAAAACATTTAAGCTCACTTGTAGTTGTTAGAGTGGGCCAGTTTAGAATAGCCTTCACCTTTTAGAGATTCATTTTCAAGTGTCCTTTAGAGATAACAAAACCAAGAAATATTAGTTCCTCTTGCAAAAACATGCATTTTTCCAAATTTATCTTTAGATTCTCTTCATGTAATCTCTTCAATACCATGTCTAGGTGGATTAAATGTTCACTCCTATCCCTGTTGAAAATTAGGATATCATCCAAGTAGACTACTACAAATAGGTTTATAAAGAGTTTGAGGACTTCATTCATTAACCTCATGAAGGTACTAGGGGCATTTGAGAGGCTAAAAGGAATGAATACCCATTCAAAAAGTCCCTCATTAATCTTAAAGGTTGTCTTCCATTCATCCTCTTCCCTTATTCTTATCTGATGGTAACCACTCTTTAAGTTAATCTTAGAGAAATAGCTTGCTCCACCTAGGAAATCCATGAGGTCCTCCATTCTAGGCATAGGGAACCTATATCTTATTAGTATCCTATTAATGGCCCTAGAATCTATACACAGTCTCCATGTACCATCCTTCTTGGGAGCCAACACTATAGGAATTGCACAAGGACTTATAATCTTTCTAATGAATCCCCTAATTTTTTTTTGCAATCTCAGTATTTTTCACTGGAGTTAATTTGTAGGAAAATTTATTTGGTAATGTGTCACTTGGGATCAGTTCTATACAATGGCTTATGTCCCTCTTGGGTGGCAAAGAATCTTATCTCTCATCTGCTACTATTCCTTGGTACTATTGCAACAATTCTTGCACTTCTTTAGGTCCTACCTTCCTCAAAGGTTCTTGGCTTTTAACCTTCAACTTACGCTCTATTTTTTGGTTTTACCACAATAGAAAAATAGGGTGTATCCTTCTATTTAAGGATCTTTAGGAATTCCTTCTCTCCTATCAATAGAACATCACTTTTTAAGACTCTTTCCTTCTCACTATCAAGTAAGGGCTTCATTGTATAACTGACTCCATCTTTAGTTAAGGTGTAGACATTTGTCTTTCCCCCATGTTGGGAATCCACATAAAACTTTCAAGGCCTTCTAAGAAGGAGATGGCATGCATCCATACCTACAACTTCACATAAAATTGTGTCTCTATACTCTCCTATTTGGAATTCAACCCAACACTGTTCATCTACCACCATTTTCTACTCTTCATTTAACGAAGAGACTTTATAGGGTGTGGGGTGAGGAATTGAGTCCAAGTTTCTTAATCATCTCAATAGATGCTAGCTTTTTAGTAGACCCACTATCTATAACAACTTTACATAATTTCCCATTCACCCTGCAATTAGTCCTAAATAAAGACTTCCTTTGTTGTGGTTCCTTAATTGGTTCTTTTAACAAAGTCCTATTTAAAATTATGCACTTACCTTGTTTTTAGGATCAACAGACCTTGATAGTATGGTGTGGTAGGAGGTTGTACTTTGGTAGTCATCTTCTTGAGCCTCATGTGTCAATTGGATCCTTCTATCACCCCTCTAATTATTTTCACCATGATTTTCCTTGTTGGGACACCTAGAGGATTGGTGACCCACTTCATTACAGGAGAAGCACTTCCCTGTGAAGACACCTTATCCTATGCCTTTAAATATTCCCCTATTGTTACCTCTTCCTCCTTTGGAGTTGCTTCTTGGTGAGTTGTCCCTCTCCTGATCTGGATTGCTTGACTCTCCTTGAGTTTTGTTAAATTTTTTGTTCTAAAACTGTCCCTTCCTCTAAAGTTTCTTTCTCTTCCTCCTCTCTTGTTTTGATCTCCCTTCCTCTCTTTTTTATCCTCAAATTTTAAAGCTAATTGAAAACATTTATGAACAAACTCCACAAACACTAGAGTGAGTTCATCTTAAATACTATACTAAAGACCATTTATGTACCTAGCCAACTTTTGTTTCTCACTCTCATGCATTCTTTCTTTCAAGAATAAAGAATGGAATTATTGAGTATAGGTACCTACATCTAGGTCACATTGATTTAGATTTTGTATCTTCTTGTGAACCATGATCTCATAGTCCTCTAGAATGAATTTCTTGTTGATCTCCTCCTTCATCCTCTTCCAAGTTGATATGAGAGACTTTTATTCTTATGCCCTCTCATTTTGTAGGAATTTCCACCAACTAAGGGTTGGTCCCTTTAATTTGGACTTAACAATCTTGACCTTCTAATTTGTAGGTATGTCATCACATTCAAAGTAATTTTCAAGGACCTCCAGCCAGTCCATGCACTCCTCTGGTTCCAACTTACCATAGAACATAGGCAGGTCTCCGTTATCCTTCTTCCCCACCCTCACTAGGGCTACAAGCATAGCCCTTTGATCTTCTGCCATGTCTGTTAATCTAGGTGGGTCTTCTTCCTCCACCTCTTCTACCTCTAACTCTTCATTATCTCCTCTCTGTATGTGCCCTTTTAACTTATCCAATTCTCTTCCCATGGCTCTATTCTCAGCCTTGACTACTCTACTTTCTGCTATTTGCTCCTTTACTATCTTGGCCAACTCCATGTTGCTCACCCTCAAAGGGATATCCCTATCCCCTTCTTCACCTTTAGAAATCTTGTCCAAATGAAGACTCCTAAATTAGAATCAAAGTGGCTATGACACCACTTGATATAGATTGTTGACAACAAAAGATGGTTTCCCCTAAAATTAGGATCTTGCACAAATATTTGAAGAAATTTCTTGATATTCCAAAGGTGTAAATTCAAATATTTATATGGTTTAACTCCTTTTCTACACTGACAATGGATCACCCTTGATAAGATTGTGCAATAACGTTCCTTCACCAATCTCCATATTGTGAAATCTAGAAAAAATGCTCTTTTAGGCCTAAAGCCCAATTAGCCCTCCAACTTAATGTTTCAAAAATAACTTAATACTTCTCCAAAATACTTGGCAAAAAAATAATGGATTCTAATACCCTTTTGGAAGTTCTTAGAGACTACAAAGTTACAGACTCCAACCCTACTCCAATGTTCCAAAATGGTCTCAAGACTCACAAACCCAATAGGCCTAATCCGATGTGGTTTCTTAGGGAACTATTCTAGAATGGATACATGGGATTGGATCACTAATACAAATGGACTTTCTAACCCCAAACTACACTAGTTTCATCATTCTTTTGCTAAATCAATACCTCTTATTCATCTAAACCTTCAAATTCAGTTCCTAGTTGCTAAATACATGGGGATATTTAGCCTAGGGCAAGGAAGGAAAAATACAAAATAGTACTTCCCTAGTTTTTTCTGTTGGAATCTTCTTGGACATCATCCTAACTTGATCCCCCCAAGTGGTCATACAAATCCACGAGTGGGAAGTCAAGTTAGGGCTCTATCTTTGATGGATACCCTAGATTTAAGGGTTTAACATACCAATTTTATAAGAATGAATGTAACTTCTGCCATACTTGATGAAATGACTTCAAATCAAATTCTATAGCATGCTAATTTCTTCCCCCATCCAACCATATCATTTGTAGACTTTGGAAAACTCTGTACAAAACCATACCAATAGCAATTACAGTGGATTTTGCACAAAACAAAGTTTATTTTATTGATATCAATAAATCCTTTCATATAATGGTTCTCTCTTTCCAAGAGAGAGATGACACAACCTTAAATATCCTTCTTCCAATGGATACAACCATATTTTGGGCTGATGGAGGTGGTTTTTATAATTTTTGCAACTTCTTGGCTAAAAGTTGCTAATTAACAACTTTTGTTTTACCTTATAAACAACAAAATTGAATCCTACACTTCGTATAAGCCTAATATAAGAAGAAAACATAAATAAAACGTAGTTTTTAGACCATGGTGGCCTTATATAATCCAAAACAAAAAAACACTCCTAACTAAGGGTCATATAGGACTAATGCAATCAAGATTTACAAAGCATCCTAAAGTAATTCCCTTTACAAGTCACCAAGACCAATATCTAACATGTCAAAACATGGTTCTTATCATCTTAGATGGTGTATGTAGACCCTTGCTCCTTTTCCTTGCATGGGTTCCCTACACCACATCTCTTCAGCAAACTTGTCACTTTCTTCATCATTTCCTCCAAATACTATATCATCCACAAATATTACAATGATAAATAGACCATCATAATTTTTTCTCAAATACAAATTACCATCTATTGTACCTTTGATAAATCCAAGCTTTGATAAATACTTTTCCAAACTTGCATAAAAAGTTAGATGTGCTTGCTTCAGACCATACAATGTTTTCTTTGGTCTGCATACAAGATCTTTATCTTCTATTAGAGGGAATCCATTAGGTTTCTCAATGTAGACTTCTTCTTCAAGTTCTCCATTAAGAAAATTTGACTTGACATCCATCTAATAAACCTTGAAATTCTTGCTTGGTACATAAGCCAAGAACATTCTTATTGCTTCTATTCTTGCCATGAGTGCATAGGTTTCTTCATAACATATGCCTTCTTATTGTGAGTATCCTTTGCAAACAAGTCTGGCCTTGTTTCTCACAACTTCTCCTTTCTCATTCATCTTATTTCTAAATACCCATTTGGTCCCTCTAACATTCTTGTCTTTAGGTCTAGGAACTATTTCCCATGTATCATTCTTCACAATATGATCTAGTTCTTCTTTCATAGCTTGCATTCAGTTATCATCCTTACATGCCTCATCTATGCTCTTAGATTCCACTTGAGAAATTAGACACAATTCCTCATTTACTCTATTTCTTGTCATCACGCCTTTATCCTTTCTCCCAATTATCTACTCAAGAGGGTGATTCTTTGTCATGCTTCTGCTAGAAATAGGAGTTGACATCTCAACTTTGATCTCTTCCCTAGGTTCATGTCTCTGATCTTCTCTATGCTTAACAGATACTTCATTCTACAAATCATTTTTAGTCTCAAAAAGAACTTTAGCATTATTTTTTAAAATTCTAGAATTATCCTCTTCTTCATTATAATTAAAATCTACCATTTTCTCTTCAATACCAAACTTTTTATCAATCCTTACATTTGTGCACTCAACTATTGTCTTAGTTTTATAGTTGAAACATCTATATGATTTTATTTTCAATGAATAACCAAGAAATATACCTTCATCACTTCTAGGATCAAACTTACCAATATCATCATCTCTCTTTAGGTAACACTTACTTCTAACAAATCTAAAATACTTAACTAATAGTGAGTGACCAAACCATAACTCATAGGGTGTCTTGTTCATACCTGTTCTGATCTATACTTTATTCAAAGCATATATTATATTGTTAACTGCTTCTCTCCAAATTTTCTTTGAGATATCATTCTTAAATAGCATCACTCTTGTTGCTTCTACTATTGACTTGTTCCTTCTTTCAGCAATCCCATTTTGTTCAGGTGTTCTAGGTGAAGATAATTGTCTTTTCATCCCATTCTCTTCACAGAACATGTTAAACTCTCTAGAGGTGAACTCTCCTCCTCTATCTAATCTTAACACTAAATTAATTTTCAACTCTATTATTGAATATCTTAAATTTCTCAAAAGCTTCAAACTTGTCTTTAAGAAATGCTACCCACATCATCCTAGTAAAATCAACAACAAAAATCATAAAGTACCTTTCACCATAGAATCCTCTGGTTCTTGCAAGACCACTCAAATATTTGTGAACAATCTCCAATTTCTCTATAGTAGAGAACTTCTTGCTAGGAAAACACACTTTCCTTTTCTTAGCCAAAATACATTCCTTGTGGACAACATTAGTAAGCTTAATAATCTTAAGCAGATCTCTTACTGCAAATGTACTGCTATTTTTCACAATATTATCAAAGTTTATATGACAAAACCTTCTATGCCATAACCAACTATTATCAACCTTTGCAATCAAACATGTTATTTTAGTAGTAGTCAACTCAAATTCAGTACCTTTGGATTTGGTTCCAGTTGTAATCACCTAAAAATGGTCATCTAGACTATTAGCCCCCTTTTCAATATTTTGGCTAAATTAATTTAATCACTTACCTAAGCCAAATTGCTAATAATCAATTTATTTGATTATAACCTATAGTTTGATTATGTTATCCTAAGTTCATTATTTGATTAAAAGAACATGTCCCCTTTTAATTAAATAAAACACCCCATTCTTCTAACCCACTTAAAGTGCACACATAAAGTCCTTTTTCTATTTTACAATTAAAAGAAAAGGCTTGTGAGACTTTTGTCTTATGTGACAAGTCAACTTATATTCTATTGGTTGACTTGTGTGTGCACATGGATCACTCCTCTTTTCAAATTCTACCGTTGATCATCCACCATCTTCATCTTGATCTCTACCATCCGTACGACTTTAAAAGGGAGAGAGCTTTCCCCCTCAAAGGATCCATCCATCTTTTGAATATTGTCATGCTGCAGGATTTCTAACAGGTTTCTTTGGAGCTTTGTGGAGAACTTCTCATTTCTTGTCTCATTCTCTCATTCCATCATATTAGCATAAGATCATATGGCATTCTTAGTATAGTTGCATTTTAGTTTAGCTTTGATTTCTTGCAATAATCTCACATAGTTTAAATATTTGGTTTTGTAATACTCTCATCCATGTCTAGCATAGTTGCATCTTGCATTTCCATTCAAGTTTAGTCTTCCATCTTGCATTTCATCTTTGAGGAACTCATTATAGACACTTGCATTCTTGCTCTTGTCTCAAAGAACTCCCGTTGCATGGTTTACTAGTAAGAAGCACATTTCTAAGGCTTGGCTGAGAGCCTTCATGCTTGAATACTAGCTTCTTGCACTTCGTGGATAGGGAGCTCTAAGCCGACATCTAAGCATTTCAACTCATGGAATCATTTGGATAGAATGGTTTAGAGCATGACACAAATCAAGTGTACATTTTTGGCACCCAACCTCCTCCGACCTGCTCGGGAACTCTCCCCCTCCATCTGCCTCCCCCCTCTCCCCCCTCCTCCGCCTCCTCCTCCGCTGCCACCTCCACCTCCCACTCCTGCAGGTGCTACATCTGGATGTGTGAATTAGGGGAATAGGTGTCTCTGCATCTCATAAAAATACCCCAGATCAGCCCCTGCATCTGCCACATCTGGGTGATAATCCCAGGGAGTCGCCACTAGTGCTGCGGTATCCCAAACTATTGTATGATAGTCTAGCATCAGCAGCCATCCCAATCCCTCATCTATGCGCATTCGGGCATAGGTATTAGTCTCCACTGACAGCACCTGTCACTCTGCAAACTGCCGCCATATGCGACTGATCACAAACCGCTCCACAATGTCTGTGCTCCAACCCACCAGCGGTCTGCTATACCGCATGTAATCTAACTCCCATGAATCTGACCACCGCTGACACTCCCAGTATGGTCACCATGTGAATGTTGTCAGCTCATCAAACATGCATCGGTAATAGGTCACATCTCCACTATGCCTCTATGGGATGAAACCTCTATAGCAAAAAATGTACGGCTGGCTGCGCTCTCATGGCTGCACCCATGGTCGGATCACAGCGATGTGCTCCCAAGCCCAGATCTGCGCTAACACTACTTCGCATGCCCATGATCCACCCTCATGATATACTATCTCATGAAGCTTGTGGTACATCTCTGCCAATATCACATGCCCCCATGCCATCCTACGTGGTCAGGAGATCAAATCATATATACCAGCCGACCCCATCCTGGTGGAAAGCCCTTCTGGCCTCGGTCTGTCACCAGGGCCTGGGCTACCAAAGAACATAACAAGCTGGGCAAAGGATAATCATATCCATACTCAGTCATCAATCTGTCCCAACTTAGGTGACGATCCAGAATGGTCACATCCTGGAAAAGCTCCTGCACTCGTGCTCGCCCCTCTATCGGGGTCATATCATAGTACACCTGTGCCATCATGAAAACTTAACATCAGTACACCTGGCATCCAACATTGAAATGGCTAAATCAACAAACTACTAACCAAGTAGCTTACCGGCTCACTGTGGCATGGCACTCACCGAATGCGATATACGTCCTCCAAGGTAATTGATGCCTCACCAGTCGGTAAATGAAAGGTGTTATGCTCGCTATGCCACCTCTCTGCCAACGCAGACAGCAAACCATGGTTTGCTCGAATATGGGGCATCCGTACAACCCAACGCAAGCCCAAAGCCACTAGCGCAGTTTGCTCCTCATTGCTCAAATGCTACACAATGCGCAAACCAACCACCCTGGGAGCTCTAATCTGTAATGCCGAGAATACCTCCTGTCTAGGTAAAACAAGCAATCATAAGTAATAGTCACATGACGAAAAAAAGCATTCAGAAAAACAACAAAACTAGTTGTACGACATTTTTTACAAAGAGAGTGCGACACTTTTTTGAAATAGTGTCGCACGACACATTTTAAATAGGAGTGCGACATTTTTATGTCGTGCGACATTTCACACCATGTCGTGCGACATTTGGGTGTCGCTCGTGTGACACATTTTCCTGAATGGTGCAACACTTTTTTTGAGAAAAAGTGTCGCACGATAATACTTCTAAGGCCATGCGATACTTTAAAAGTATCGCACGAATTTTTTTCAAAAAACTTAAAAATGTGCGAAAAACTCACAAAAAGCTCGAAAAAGCAACAAGAAGGTAGTCACTTACCGGCACCCCATATCACTCTGGCCGGTTGTGCAACCGACTGCGCTCAAAACGATGTCGATGAAGAGGAATGTTTGCCTGAGCCATGATGCTATGTGGACCACACAAAATCTCTCAAATCACAAAAAGACAAATGAATAGTGAAAATGACACTTGGACCCCTTTTATAGCCTCCAACCTCATTTTGACCTAATTTTTAAAACTCCTCAGAATTGCGCAAAAATTGCACCCCTAGCTAATTTCGACATCCTGAATCCATTTTTGAGATCAAAATCAAAATTTGAGTTCATCTTAATGGTCAAAATCACATTTTAAAATTTTACCTTCTTCTGAGCAGTTAGCTAACCGTTTGAGGTCTAATCTTTGAATCATCGTTGGGGCATCTTCATTTCTTCATGTCTTCATCATTTCTATACTTCATATCTCCTTCTATTCACATTTTCACATCTAAATCATCTCTCTACTAGATTTGACCTAATTTTTATGCTATATCCTTCAAGGTCAACTCTAGTCAAACTGGGGCATTTTATCAATTTCTTATAGTCATTCTTGGGTTCTAATCATCTATCTGTCATCTTGGACATTGTTCTATTCTAATTTTCTCATGTCTAGCCAGTTTCTGCATCCCCTTACCTCATTTCAATTTCGATCCCGAGGGGGCAGAAATACTCTATTGCTGATTGTTACAGCTATCTATTTCTTAGGAGCATTTGTTTGACCTTATCACTTGCTCTCGATCTATTCGCTTTGCTAGATGTTAGAATTATTTTTGGATCCTAACATCATCTTCCTAATGTTCAGTACTACCGCTATTAGGCTGTGCATTTAGGACTTGCTATCTATTTCTGCATTTCATTCTTTGGAATCAGATATCTATATCTATCATCGCCTACTTGGCTTCGATTTTCTTTGACGTAATGTGTTCCAAGATTGATCACACATTAGTCAAAGAGGGGCAAATGTAATCACCTAAAAATGGTCATCTAGACTATTAGCCCCCTTTTCAGCATTTTGGCTAAATTAATTTAATCATTTATCTAGACCAAATTGCTAATAATCAATTTATTTGATTATAACCTATAGTTTGACTATGCTATCCTAAGTTCATTATTTGATTAAAAGAACATGTCCCCTTTTAATTAAATAAAAGACCCCATTCTTATAACCCACTTAAAGTGCACACATAAAGTCCTTTTTCTATTTTACAATTAAAAGAAAAGGCTTGTGAGACTTTTGTCTTATGTTACAAGTCAACTTATATTCTATTGGTTGACTTGTGTGTGCACATGGATCACTCCTCTTTTCAAATTCTACCGTTGATCATCCACCATCTTCATCTTGATCTCTACCATCCGTACGACTTTAAAAGGGAGAGAGCTTTCCCCCTCAAAGGATCCATCCATCTTTTGAATATTGTCATGCTGCAGGATTTCTAACAGGTTTCTTTGGAGCTTTGTGGAGAACTTCTCATTTCTTGTCTCATTCTCTCATTCCATCATATTAGCATAAGATCATATGGCATTCTTAGTATAGTTGCATTTTAGTTTAGCTTTGATTTCTTGCAATAATCTCACATAGTTTAAATATTTGGTTTTGTAATACTCTCATCCATGTCTAGCATAGTTGCATCTTGCATTTCCATTCAAGTTTAGTCTTCCATCTCGCATTGCATCTTTGAGGAACTCATTGTAGACACTTGCATTCTTGCTCTTGTCTCAAAGAACCTCTCGTTGCATGGTTTACTAGTAAGAAGCACATTTCTAAGGCTTGGTTAAGAGCCTTCATGCTTGAATACTAGCTTCTTGCACTCCGTGGATAGGGAGCTCTAAGCCGGCATCTAAGCATTCCAACTCATGGAATCATTTGGATAGAATGGTTTAGAGCATGATGCAAATCAAGTGTACACCAGTACCAATCAACTTACCATTATTGTCTTTGATAATGCAAGTCTTCTCTGTAAACTACAACAAATATCCCTTATCTACCAAATGTCCAACACTTAATAAATTGTGTTTCAAACCATCAACAAAGTAAACATCATCAATGTTAATTTTACCATCAAGAGTAATAGATCCAATTCCAATAATATGATAGGTTGCATTGTTACCAAATCTAACAATACCTCCATCATGATTTTTGAACTTAACAAATTTGTTCATATTACTTGTCATGTGATGTGAACATCCACTATCAATTATCCAATCTAATTTATTCTCCCCTTGGGTAACTAGATCTCTCTCTTCTCTAATTTCTCTATCAAGGTTATCTTCCTTAATATCCACAAATCCTTATTCATCATCACTTTCACTTTGATCCTTTTCATCAGATTCTTTATCCTCGTTAGCATATAAGCTATTTCTATCCTTATCTCTTCTAGGCTCAAATTTTCCTCTAAACTTTTTCTCTCTTTTGGGACATTTAGATGCATAATGACCATATTTATCACAAGTCCAACATTTAAAGATTTTCTTACCATATTTATCTCTTCTTACTAGAAGGGCTATTCCTTCTTCAATCTTCTTATCTTCTTTAGATCTGCTATTACTAGAAAATTTCCTCTTGCACTTGTACTTCTTGATAGATTAGGTTGAATGCGCATAGCACTAAAAGCCATCTCAACTCTGGCTAATTCTCCAAGCTATCTCATTTCAATTTCTATAGATTCTAATCTTCTAAGTAAAGTTTCATTTGTGAAATCTTTGGTGCAAGGAATTACTAGTTGAATCATCTAAGCTATTTGCTTGAATGGTGGTGATAAACTTTTCAAGATCTTCCATATAAACTCATCATCTTGCTTAGTTCCACCAAGAGATGGAATACCTATAATAATTTTTGATATTCTTCCTACATAATTTCTAATAGAATCATCTTCCATCATCTTAGCATCTTGAAATGTGCAAATCCAACTTTGTAATTTCATCCTTTTTGCATGTTCATCACCTTCAAAAGTAACTTGTAATGCTTTCCATATTTCATGAGAAGTTTGAAATGTCTTTACCTAATTGTATTCTTTCTTTAGAAGAGCTGATAATAAGGCTTCTCTCACTCCCATGTTAAACATGAATAGATCTCTCTCTACTTCACTAATTCTTCAAGCTTTCCTTGTTCCATAATTATCTTCTCATTCTTTGTCAAGATCTAATAAGCTAGACCCATGCACAATAGATGAGTCTTCATCTTCTCTTTCAAACTATCATACTTGGCCCCATCAAATTGCAGACCTATCTTTCCTAAACATATTCGCCATTGATATCCTAAATTTGTTAAGTCTTATCTTCAAGGACCTAATCCTCTAACACCAATTGTTAGAATATATAGTCTACTTATATAACTAAGAGGGGGGAGGTGAATCAATTATCAAACCATCATCACAAAATATCATCCTTAAACAAACTTAACCATGTGAGTAATATATACTAAAACCACAACAAGATACTCATACACAATTAACACTAGATATGTTAACTAGGGAAAGCCTTGATCAGAGGGAAACCCTGATGGGGATGGTACCCACAAGATGATGTACTATTAGAGGATAGACCCTGCTAGGAGTCTGTTACAACATTCAGTAAATATGAGTCCTTGTTAGGAGACTTTGAATCCCTATTAGGATATTCCAACCCTATTAGGAGTTGTGCCAACCCTGTTAGGAGTTGTGGAAGAAAACTAGACCCACTTCCCAAACAGCTTCAAGGTTAAAATCAAAGAACCCACTATCCAAATGATCTTTGTATTATTCCTTGCAGAATAATAAAACTAAAATGTACTTCTTTCTCTATCTCTATCTTGTCAATTGGACTTCTACTCCTTCAAATCCTATAACTAGATCTCATACTACACATCTAATTATCCCTTGGATCACTTACACACATTCAGTAAGCATTATGCTCCTCCTTGAGTTGTGCACTAATACTGCACATTCCACTTGGTTTTCTCTTTCCAAGTCTACTTACAAACAAGGAAAACAACTTTCCTTTATACCATATCTTCATAATAATTCCTTGAGTTGGCCTTGAGGCTTTCTCAATTAATTAGAATAAGATAATTAATTACTTCACAATTACAACAACACTGTTGGCTCATAATCTATACAAAACTTTACACATGTGAAACCACGCCATGCGCACACATTGGCATCACCATACAAAAATCATTTATCATTGTTATTTGTGCATCAACTTCATTACATCTTAGATGAAAGATAGCAATAGATCATCAAAATTATATTTTCCAATGCTCTATTTCTGCACTGCTTCTAGTAAAACAAGTGTAACTTCCATACAACATTGAATTAGACTTAATCCTTTGAATCAAGTCATGTGGAAAACCTTAGGAACCTATCCCCCACTATACATCATCTGAAACTTCCTCATCTCTTATGCATACTAAGATTGTTGATTGTTATTCTTTCAGTCTTAACAGAATTACTATTGTGTTGACATCAATGACAAATATAGTCATGAATGCAACATATCAATACTCTTAAATGCTTCATATACTCCCCCAATGTAGTATCATCAGCATTCATGCTAGCAAGAATAACCCCTAGCTTACCTCTTAGATACAAGAATGCATCCTTGGGTAATGGCTTGGTGAATACATCTGTAATTTGTTCTTTAGTATTCACATATTCTAATCTCACCTCTTTGTATTGCACCAATTCTCTTAGAAAATGATATTTTAGTGCAATGTGATTGGTCTTAGTATGCATCATAGGATTCTTTGATATATTAATTTCACTCATGTTATCATAGAAAATAACTATTGGATCCTTAATTTCTACCTTCATACCTACCAACAGTTGCTTGAACCAAACAACATTGGAACAAACTGTTGTTGCAACATACTCTACCTCTATTATAAACTGAGAAATGTGATTTTTCTTCTTACTTTTCCAAGACACTAGCCTTTTTCCAAGAAAGAATGCTCCACCACTGGTGCTCTTCCTATCATCAACACTTTATGCCCAATCAGTATCAGTGAAGGCTTTCAAATAAAATTTGCCTCCTTTCTTGTACCATAATCCATAATCTTCAGTACCCTTTAGATACCTCATGATTCTCTTTATTTCCATCATATGATTTTCTTTAGGATTAGCTCAAAATATTTCCACCATACCAACTGCAAGAGCAATATCAGGCATAGTATGTACTACATACTGCAATTTTCTAATCATTCATCTGTATATGGTTTGATCTACCTCTTTGGAATCAACATTTTTGGAAACCTTATGTCTAGTAGACATAGGTGTTCCAACTGGTCTTGAATCCTCCATTCCAAACTTCTTTAGTATCTCCTTGATATACTTAGATTGAGTAATGTAGATACCATCTTTCTTCTATTGAATCTATAATCCAACAAAGAATCTGATCTCTCCAAACATTGACATCTCAAATTCCTTACTCATTTCCTCTAAGAATGATTTGTACAAATCATCATTTTCAATAAACAATGTATCATCCACAAATATTTTTGCCAACATAATCTCTATGTTTGGTCCTTCTTTGATGTATAGGTTGTTATTACCATTTGTCCTCTGAAAACCAATCTTCATCAAATAATTATGAAGTCTTGCATACCAAGCTTTGGGAGCTTGTTTGAGACCATACAATGTTTTGTGCAGTTTACAAACCATATCCTTTTTTCTTCAATCTACAAAACTTTCATGTTGCTCTATGTAGACTTCCTCTTTTAGAATTCCATTCAAGAATGCAAATTTCACATCCATTTGATATAATTTAAATCTTTTATATGAAACACAAGAAAGTAGGGTTCTAACACCTTCTAATCTGGTAATAGGAGCAATAGTTTCACCATAATCAATACCTTTCTCTTGAGAATAACCTTTGCAAACTAACCTTGCATTATTTCTTGAAACTTCTCCATCTTCATTTAATTTATTTTTGAAAACCCACTTTTTACCAATTACATTCTTATCCAACTTTCATTATCCAAAGCATTTTTAATTGTTCTAGGTTAAAATTCAGTAAGAAAATGTGTAACTTTCAATTTATTCCTTCTCATTGTACCATATAACTTGTCTCCAATGATCTACTCAGGTGCATGGTTCCTTTTGACATATCTTGCTAACACGTGCACTTTGGATTTAGAACTTGCTCCACTTTCCTCACTATGATCTTCTACATCATGCTCAGGTTCCATTGTCTATGACTAGAGTCCTTTAGATCTAGACTCAAGTTATATTGGCTACAACTCAGTAGCTTCTGACTACAACTCTGGTCCTTCAATCTATGACTCAGGTTGCAGTGGCTACAACTCAGGTGCTTCTGGAGATTTTGGGGACTAAAGAGGTGAAGTTTGTTGACTTCTAATTGGATTTGGCAATGTATCAAGTTCAAAGTAGATAAACTTTCTATAGTCCTTAGGTTCTTTGTTTCTCTCTTCTTCACTCTTTTATGAAAACTCATCAATCTTCATATGTGCACTTTCTATGATCTTATGAGTCGTTAGATTCAAACATTTGTATGTTTTACTTCTGTTGGAGTATCCTAGGAATATTCCTTCATCACTTTTGACATCAAATTTACCTTTCCTAGTCTCCTTCAAGATATAACATTTTCTACCAAATATTTTAAAGTAACTTACATTAGGCTTGTAGCCATACCATAATTCATAAGGAGTCTTATTTGAGTCTTTCTTCAATTGTACTCTATTTAATCTATGAATTGTTGTATTGATTGCTTCCTTCTAGTATTTGATTGCAACCTTCTTTTCTATCATCAAGGTTCTTGCACAATTCATGATTGATATGTTCCTTCTTTCTACTATACTATTCTGTTGTGGTGTACCAGGGGCTAATACTTTTCTTTTGATTCCTTTATCAATGCATGATTCATTGAATTCATTAGAGATGAATTCACCTCCTCTTTCTGATCTCAAACAATTTAGCTTCTTTCCTATTTCTTTCTCAACTCTAGCCAAATACCACTTAAATTTTTGAAAAGTTTGACTTATCCTTCAGATACATTACTATCATCATTCTAGAATAATGATCAACAAATAAAATAAAGTACTTATCTCTACTATAGCTCTCAATTCTAATAGGTCCACAAAGGTTTGTATGAACCAGCTCTAAGACTTCCTCAGAATGATAGTTCTTGCTCTTGAAACTTGTCTCGCCCATCTTACCAATTCGATAATTTTTCATAGGCCCATATCAGGTTTCCTCAAGCTAGGAATACCTCTCACTCTTTTGTTTTTTCTTATCTTGATCAAGCTATCAAAGTTCACATGACACAACCTTTTATGCCATAGCCAACTTTCTTCTACTTGAGCAATGAAACATGAACTTTCACTAAGATCTAGGTAGAATAGGTTCTTTTGTTTGGTTACCAAACCCAACTAGATTTCCTTTTCCATCTAGCAACTTATCCTTCCCATTCATGAATTCTATTTTGAATCCAATTTTATTCAATTGTGCCATACTTAGTAGATTATTCTTTAGTCCTTCAACCCAATAAGAATTATCACATCTAAGTTCTTTAGTTGGTGAGATACAACCTTTTCCTTTTATGCAACATGATTCATTGTTTCCAAATTTTACACTTCCTCTATCATAGTGTTCCATATGTTCAAAACTTTGTTTTTATCACTAGTCCTATGATGAGAACAATCACTATCAATAATCCATGTATCATTTTTGTCAATTTGAGACGTAAGTTCCATTTTATCTTCTTCATCATCATATTCATCTTTTACAATAATATAAACCATTTCATCATCATCATCATTACTATTTGAATCTTTAGCCATGAAACAAGACTCATTACCTTTATCCTTGTAGTCCTTGTAGCTTTCAAAATCTTTCTTGCCTTTGTACTTGTTGTTCTTCTTTTCATCTTTGTCTTCCCTATTTGGACACCTTGCAGAAATGTGACCAACTTCTTCACAAGAAAAATAGATTAAAGGAATTTCACCCTTGTACTTTCCTTCTCCTTTGGGATATCTTCTTGCAAGTAGGGCTTCCATGGCTTCAAGATCACTATTAGAACTATCTTCCTCTTCACTTTCATATTGTTTTCCTTTTGATTTTGTAGCTTTCTTCTTGAGTGAGAACTTGGCTTGAAATGTAAATTCAAGATTGCCAGAACTAGAAACATAATTATCGTAGTTATCTAGCTCAAATGTTGTCAATCTTTCTTAGAAAAAATATTCCACCAAGAAAACTTTAGGGAGGGGGGGGGGGGGGGGGGATTGAATCAATTATCCAATAATTAAAACATTTATCAACCTTAAACAATTGTATCCATTTAACAAAAATAAATAGTAACCATAACAAGATACACATAGACAATTATACTAGATATGTTAACTAGGGAAATCCTTGATCAAAGGGAAAACCCCAGTGGTAATGATTCCCACAAGATGATGTACTAATATAAATATTCCTTGTTAGAGGATGGACCCTATTAGGAGTCTATTACAACATCTAGTACATACGAGTCCCTGTTAATAGACTTTGAGTACTTGTTTGAAGATTCTAACCCTATTAGGAGTTGTGAAAGATAGAAGCACCCACTGTCCAAACAACTTCTGGGGCAAGAGCACTGAACTTACTATCCAACTAATCTCTCAACTATTCCTTATAGAATAATTGTGTGTACTATACTTTAAACTTCTTTCCCCTATCCTATAAACTAGACCAGTCATTATCAAACCTTGTAGACCAGGTCATGAACCTCAGATCCAAGTATCCAACTTTGGATCATACAATAAAACATTGGCAATGAAGTTTCCTTCACTTTTTAGCTCTGCTTATCTTTGCATTCTTCTCTTCAATCATTCACATTCATCCATTCATACTACATATATGATAAAGGAAAATGTCCTTCCTTTATACTAAATCCATAAAACAATTCCTTGAGTTTATTGTTAAACCTTAATTAATTATTATAGGACCACATTAAGAACATATTACACTTAGTGATAACATTAATCTTTCACCTTGCAACTTCAATAAATTTTCATATACGTAACATTATGACAAGTGATCTTAACCACATCATCACCAACATTTCTTCTTCACATCTTTAACTTTGGCTTCATAGAATAATAAATCTACAGAGAGATATAACAAGTTTACTAGAACATGCCTCCATAAACTCTATCTCAGAATAGTCTTCACTAAAACTTGCATAACTTCTTCCAGACTTAATATCTTATGCTTTCGAGGTTAGCTATGTATATTAGACATATAGTATAGTCTCCCTTTAACCTCTCTACTAAAAGTACTTAATGATCTATCTGTACCAACTTGACCTTTTTGTTGCTCTTATGTCAAATACCATAGAAAATTGTTATGTTGACATCATTGAAAAACACAATCATGAGTGTAACATATCATCATGACAATGATCTAGTCATGTTTTTATAATACTCCCCCATAGGAATATCATCAGCATTCATGCTTCCAACAATTCTCCCTTTGGAATTGATGGAAACATAGATAAAAAAGATCTAGTTCCAAGAATACCAATTGTAAAAGACTATTAACCTTTCTTTTCAAATCCTCTTCATCAATCATTCTCCCATGTTGTACTTCCCCAAACTATTTTCTTCTCCATTCAATGTACTCAAATTGTTTTTCATGCATTACTTCTCCCCCATTAACATCAATCTCAAAGGTTTCAGCAACCATCAAACTCTACAACAACTATTTCTTACTTTACTCAAGTGTCCAAAGACACTATTCAAAAACAACATCCAACAAGATCCCTAGATGACTATGTCCATCACAAATACTCCCCCATATAGGAAGCATTAAAATTTAGTCCAGAAAAAAATGGCACTCTATTACACTAGACTAATACATTCTTGCATCTTCTACTCTAATGTAAGAAGGGGCATGATAACCCCTAGCATACCTTGCAAATACTCAAAAGTTTCTTTGGGAAGAGGCTTAGTAAATATATCTGCAATTTTCTCTTTAGTGCTCATATACTCCAATCTAATTTTATTTTCTACAATTTTCTCTTTCAACATGTGATACTTCATAGCGATGTGCTTAGTCTTAGAATGCAACACTGGATTCTTAAACATATTTCTTGTACTTGTGTTGTCACAATGTATGACAACAGGTTCACTGAATTCTATCTTTATATCCTTTAGCATCTGCTTCATCCAAACAAATTGATTACAATTGTTTGCTATTGCAATATATTATACTTTTGTTGTACTTTTTGAGATACAACCTTGCTTCTTGCTTAGCCAAAAAACTAATCTTCCTCCATGAAATAAGGCTCCACCATTGGTGCTCTTTCTGTCATCCATACTGCCTGCCCAATCAACATCAGTATAAGCACAAAAAGTGAAATAATTAGACTTATCATACCACAATCTAAACTCAGGTGTTCCTTTCAAGAATCTAAATATCCTTTTGACTGTTGCATAATGTGCTTCTCTGGGATCAGCTTGGAATCTTATAGCAATTCTAACTACACTTGCTATATCTGGCCTTGTGTGACTCAGATATTGCAAACCTCCAATCATATATCTATACTTTTTTTGCTCAATAGTAGGTGTCTCATCCTTCATAGATAACTTGTGTCCAGTTACCATAGGTGTTCCAATGGGTTTACATGTTTCCAAACCAAACCTTTTTAGTAGATCTTTCAAATACTTAATCTGAGAAATAAAGATTCCTTCTTTATCCTACACAATCTGTAATCCTAGAAACTATTTCATTTCTCCTATCATACTCATTTCAAATTCCTTCTTCATTTCTTCTGCAAACTTGTCACTTTCATCATCATTTCCTCCAAATATGATATCATCAACAAATATTACCAAAATCATTAATCCGTCATCAATTTCTTTCCAATAGAGATTTCTATATGCCATACCTTTTCTATATCCAAGCTTTATCAAATGCTTGTCCAACCTTGCATACTAGGTCTTGGGTGCTTGCTTCAAGCCATATAGTGCTTTCTTCAATTTGCATACTATATCATTGTCATCTATTAAAGGACAACCTTTAGGTTGTTCAATGTATACCTCTTCTTCAAGTTCTCCATTCATAAATGCTAACTTGACAGCCATCTGATATACTTTGAATTTCTTATATGTTGCATATGCTAAGAATAACCTTACTGCTTCTATTCTCACCATAGGAGCATAGGTCTCATCATATTCTATTCCTTCTTGTTGTGAGTAACCTTTACATATCAATCTTTCCTTGTTCCTTACAACTTCACCTTGTTCATTCATCTTGTTCCTGAATACCCATTTAGTTCCTATCACATTCTTATCTACTATTATGGGGACCAATTCCCATGTCTCATTCTTTACTACTAATCCAATTCCTCTTTCATAGCTTGCTTTCAATAGTCATCTTTACATGCTTCATCTAAATTCTTAGGTTCAACTTGAGATATCAAATATAGTTCTTCATTGAGTCTACTTCTTGTCATCACACCTTTATCTCTACTTTTGATGATTTTCTTGGGTGGATGATTCTTTGTCATATTCTTACTTGAAGTAGGAGTTGTTATCTCAACTCTTGGCTCTGCTAAAGATTTTGAGCTTTGTTCCTACTTTATCTCTCCTTCATTTTGTAAACCATTGTTAGTTTTAAGGAATATGTTAGTATTCCTTGGTTTAGTAACAATGTCATCATCTGAATTGTAATCAACTATTATTTCTTGTATCCTAAATTTCTCATCAACTCTCACATTTGCACTTTCCATAATAGTCTTAGTTCTCAGATTATAACATCTATAAGCCTTTCTTTTAAATGAATAACCAAGAAACATACCTTCATCACTTTTAGCATCAAACTTGTCGATATCATCATCTCTTTTGACATAACACTTACTGCCAAAAATTCTAAAATTCTTAACTGTAGGTGAGTGACCAAACCACAATTTATTAGGAGTCTTGTTTGTGTCTTTCCTAACTTGCACTCTGTTCATAGTGTAGACTATTGTATTCACAACTTCTCTCCAAAACATCTTGGATACATCATTCTCAGCTAACATAGCTCTTCTTGTTTCTGTTACTGACCTATTTCTTCTCTCTGCTATACCATTTTGTTCAGGGGTTCTCAACTCAACTCTTTCTTCTACTCTAGGATTGAATCTTTTCTCTTCAATCTAATTTCTATTCTGAAAATAATTGCTAATGATAACTTTCACATTTTCATGGTTAGCCTTTGGATCAACAATAGTTACCAAAGCTATCTCTTCTACTACTTCCTTTTCCTTAACCAATCTAAGCTCACAATCATTCAAGAATCTTTCCATACTTGCTTTAAATTCTTCATCTTCATCAGAAAGCAAACTCTTTCTAGTTTTTCTTACTCTCTTAGGGTGTGTAGATGCATAATGACCAAACTCATCAAATATCTAACAAGAAAACATTTTCATACCTTCTTTTTCTCTTTTCATAACCAGATCAATACCTTCCTTGGTATTCATGTCTTCTTCAAATCTGAACTTATCTTTGCTTGTACCTCTATCAAGAAACTCAATGCTCAATTTTGTACACATTTCTAATCTCTCACCAAGAAGCTCCATCTTCTATATGTCAAAATTTCCTCCATCAGACTTAAGACTAACTTTTCTAAAATAACTTGCCACTAATCTCCCAAAGTTGTTAAGCTTTATCTTCAAGGACTTGATGCTCTGATACGAAACAATAGTCCACCAAGATAACTGAGAGGGGTTTTGAATCAATTATCTAATAATTAAAACATTTATCAACATTAAAAAATCTTATCCACTTAACCAAAGTAAATAGTAACCATAGCAAGATGCACGTAGACAATTACACTAGATATGTTAACTAGGGAAACCATTGATAAGAGGGAAAACCCTAGTGGGAATGTTGCCCACAAGATAATGTACTAATATAAATATTCCTTGTTAGAGTATGGACCTTGTTAGGAGTCTATTACAATATTTAGTGCATATGAGTCCCTATTAGGAGACTTTGAATCCTTGTTAGAAGATTCCAACCCTGTTAGGAGTTGTGGAAGACAGAAGGACCCACTGTACAAAGAGATTCTAGGGAAAGACCACTAAACTCATTTTCCAACTAACCTCTCAACTATTCTTTGTAGAATAATTTTGTGTATTATACTTTAAACTTATTTCCTCTATCTTGTCAACCAAACCAGTCACTGTCAGACATTGTAGACTAGGTCACAAACCTTAAATCCAAGTATCCAACTTTGGATCACACAATAAAACCTCAAAAATGAAGTTTCCATCACTTTCACTCAACTCTGCTTATCTTCGCATTCTGCTCTTCAATCATTCACATTCATCCATTCATACTGTTGGCAATATGGCCAATCAGCCAAATAAGATGAGATATGTGGTTGTCATTTATGGCAACATATGTTTTACAATTTAGTTATGATTATTTGTGATGGAAAATTGTCTTAGTATTAGACAATAATACAATAGCATGATGAGTTCTATTGATAACAAAATATTCCTTAAGAGTATTCTCTTCCATAGTGTACTAGTGATGCATGATGTCATCCTAATGATGTGTACTAGTGCACATGTATGTATGGATAATCGAGTTCAAGTTATGAAGGAAATATTAATGTAGATACTTCACAATACATAATAGAGCATGTTAGTAATTGAGTTGCATGACTTAACGAATTATTTTGATTATTCAATATTGATGAGCCAACTCTAAGGATGATATGTAAGCTGACTAAGGAAGGATTTATCAATATGTTTGATATAAGTAAAGAAATCCATTTGCAAAAATAAAAAGGAGGAAGATGTGATATGATATGATATGATATGATATGATAATGCAAGATATAATGCAAGTTGATATATGTATAGTTACTCCTTATTTACAACATTGAGAGAACTAGAGGAAAGATTGCCTATAGTTTACTAAAGGCTTGTATGAAGATCTGATAATCAAGAGAATTGTGAAGTAAAACAAGTGATCTAGTACATTATGTATATCTATTACTTTGAAGAACTTAACTATATAATTTCATGTTAAGGAAATGGGCTCTTCTTGCACACATTTGTATATAATCTACCAACTCCTAATAGGGTTGAGGCTTCTAACAAGGCCTAGTCTCCTAATAATGACTTGAGACACTATACATTCTTCATAAACTCCTGATAGGTTCAATATCCTTAACCAAATTCTTTACATTGTGAATCATCTAGTGGATTTCATCCCCACCAGGGTTTTCCTTTGGCTAGGGTTTCCCTAGTTAACAAATATGGTGTTATGAAATCTCTTTGTGTATGGTTGTTTATAACATTATTGGTTTACTTTCTTATGCATTTGACAAAGTAATTAATAATATCTAGTTGTGGGCAAAAAGATTGAACATATTGATTCACCCCCACCCCTAGTATTATCTATTTCTAACACGTACTACATACATGATAAAGGAAAATGTACTTCTTATATAGCAAATCCATAAAATAAGTCCCTAAGTTAGCTGTTACCTTTCTCAATTAATTATTATAGGAGCACATTAAGAACACATTACACTTAGCAATAACATTAATCTTTTTCCTTGAAACTTGAATAACTTTCCATTAAAATTATGATGAGTGAGCTTAGCCATGTCATCACCAACGTGTCTTCTTTACATCTTTAACATCAACTTCATAGAATAATAACTCTACTGAGAGATATAACAAGTTTACTAGAACATGCCTCTGTAAACTCTATCTCAGAACATTCTTCACTAAAACTTGCATAACTTCTTCTAGACTTAATATCTTATGCTTCTAAGGTTGGCTACATATACTAGACAAATAGTGTAATCTCCCTTTAACCTTGCTACTAAAAGTACTCAATGATCTGTCTGTACCGACTTGATCTTTTCATTTTTCTTATGTCAGATACCACAAAAAATTGCTATGTTGACATCAATGACAAACATAGTCATGAATGTAACATATCATCGTGATAATGATCTAACATGTTTCTACAATACTTCCCCATAGGACTATCATCAGCATTCATGCTTCCAACAATCTTCCCACTAGAGCATCCAATATTATCTTATTGTTTGGATCACATCTCATCTATTGAATGGATGACACTCTAATTGCATAGATAGGAAGAAGGGTTTTGAGTACCTTTCTTATAACCATGAGATCATCAATTTTCCCTTGAGTGGCTTTGATTGTATTGACACTAGCTTTAATTCTCTCAACATAGTGTGTAATGTTTTCATCCTCTCTCATCTTCATCTAATCAAATTGACCTCTCAAGCTTTCTGCCTTGGCTCTTTTCACATTAGCATAACCTCCATAGATATCCTTCAATTTGATCCACATCTCATGAGTAGTAGCACACACTTTGACCTCATCAAATTCTACATAGTTAAGAGTGGATACAATGTCAATCATCATGATGTTATGATTCTTCTTTTCAACAATTTCCTCCATAGTCATAGTTCTAGTAGGATATTTATACTAGGTATCCAAGAATTTCAAACTTGAATCACTAATAGTCACCAAATGTAGTTTCATAAGTTCCTACCATGCATTAAATCTATCTCTATCCAACTTGGGAACCTCTCTTTTGTAAACATCTTGATCTTTAGCTTAGGTCCTTGAAACCTTCTTTGCAAGCACCAAAAGCTATGATACCAATTATTGAAAATATAAGAGGAGTAACTAAGAGGGAAGGGGTGAATCAGTTACCACAAAAAAAAATCCTAGATCCCTTAGATGTCAATACAAAACATAAACTCTGACGTAACTGTTGAAATGTAGTTAACACATATACACTCGATTAACACTAACAATATGTTGTAACTTGGCAAATAATGAACATGAAAATCTTAAGATGTTTAACTCTTATTAGCCTTAATTAACTTAGTTGCATACACATGAAATAAATAACATGAACACAAGTGACACCAAGATTTAACATGGAAACCCAATTTGGGAAAAACAACCAATTGCAACTAGCTACTATTTTTCACTCTTCTAAAGTGAGCCATGTTAGGAGCCAAACCTATTAAAGGTTACAAAACACACTGTTAGGTGTGAAACTATTAGAGGATTTAATCACCCTATTAGGAGTGACCTTGTTAGAGGTCTTTAGACACTTCAATATAGAAATGTCACCTTGTTAGAGGATTTACAAATAGTTGTTAAGCCAACTCTGTTAAGAGATTTAGTTCACTGTTACAATGGTTAAAGAGTAACAATGATATGACCTTATTGTTTATGCAAACTTATCTTTTCTAATTTCAGATCTCAATTCTAGCTTCAGTACTTGATCCTTCTTGATCAAATGTATCTTTACAGCTCCTCAAGGATATTTTTCTTATCCTTCCAATTCACTTCTTCTAAGCATCTTCTTATCTTCCACACATTTTCACACACTTTCAATCCTCAACTTGACCTTATACTTATATCATACACATTTTCAAGTTGGTTGAATATACTTAGAATAATTAATATTCATCTCTTTAATCTCAATATGCCAAAACAAGAAAATCCTTTGTTAGCCAACCCTACTTGGTAGACACAAACTTAGAAATTTTTTTCCTGTGTTAACCAAGTGAACTCGGTCAAAACTATATCTTCACAAACTTCCTTTGGTAACTGAGTGAGCTCTGTTAACATTGGTTCCATCCAACTTTCCTTTGTTAACCGAGTGAACCTGATTAACACTCAACTTTTACAAACTTCTCATCTACACCTGAGTGAACTCGGTAGACAATGTCTTCTGAACTTGGAAAACACTGGAATGCTTGAAAAACACATGAAACTATCTTTATTTCCCAAGTGAGCTCGACATATACTAACTAGTAAAGATATGACATTTTGTTTAACATCAAAGATAATATATAATTAACCAATTTTTTTCAACATTAATTACATCAAAATAATCAATTTATATCACTCACTACATCATAAAACATCTCAAAGCAAGAATGAAGTAAATATACATAGCATCAAATCATAGTATCCAAAATCTAATAAGTCTATCATATAATCATAAACAAAGTATGTGTTTGAATATAAAATAACTAGATGTCATCATAAAGCATCATGTCACATCAATAAGCATCATCATGCAAATATGATCAAACTAAACAACATAGCATCTAGCATTTTCTCCCCAATAGAGTCGCCAAAAATCTGTTGGTAAATAGATTTTTTTTTTAGATTATTACAATTTAATGCTCAATTCAGAATAATATCTAGTCAGAAATAGTTGGAAAGCTCTTTGTAGATGTATTAGCTTTCCTCTAAATTAGTAGGTATAGCTCCTTGAAATAAATTTGCAATGAATTTTATTTTCTTCCTAAACTACTTCGAGGTATGTTCTTAACCTAACAACAATAGAGGGATAATTGAGCTAGACCTAAATAAAATCCAACTCAGGCAGATAAAAGAAAATTTCTCAACATTAGAAGAGATTCATGTACCTACACATCTTATGAATCCATAAATCTCATCCACATAATTAACTGATGCTAAACTAAGAGAATTCAAACCTAAACTATAACTAATAAATTAGAAATACTAACAGAATCTCTTCGTCGAATGAACTGTAACAATACTTATCACATTCATCCATTGTCTCAAAATATGGGAGGTAAAACTATGTTCTTCCCTTAATCCAATTCAAGATGAAAGAGAAAATGTAAACTAAATATAATAGTAACTGGAACAAAAAATGATTGACATAAAATACCATTCAATTGTCTCTTTAACAAATAGTACTTCACACAAAAAAATTTTTGAACCTTTCATTAATCTTTTGAATTCATACATATAAAGTTTTTAGATGACCATTACAAAGGAAGTTTCATCGGTTCATCTTCTGAGGCTAACAAATGGCAATGTGCTAGTTTTTCATATTACAAAATTACAAAAGAAAAAAAAGAGAGAGGGTATAATATGAATCATTTAGATTTCTTCCCCTTTCCTAATTTCGCTCTATGTGACTTCGAAGCAACCATTATTGGGATCATTTCTTCATGATTGGGCATGTGTATATTGGTGAATCTCAAAATCTATTTTGTGTGTTCCCTTACCAACTCTTTTACAGCATTCAACTGATCTAGCAACTCTTCTATGGCCACATGTATCCATCCATTGAGTGTCTGGAGTTCTACAGTTCTGTTTTGGCTACTGGAAGCTACTGTGGACAAATTATCTAAAAAAGTAGAGAAATTACTTTTCATCACTTCTATTCTAATGAAGTCCTTTCCTTGGCCAATAGTTTGAGAGTCAGTGTTTAACCCTCTCATCAGCTCAAATCCTCTATCTTGAGTCTTCCTTATTTTTCCCTCTATCTCCTTGAGCCCTTTCTTAGCTTCTTGGATCATCTCTAGTTTGAACTACATACTTTGGAACCATTCAAACAAAGGTTCATTCCCTTTCTTTAGAATCTTGGCTTTGACTGCTTCTTTGGCTTTTATCTACATGATCATCTTTAAGAGGGAGAGGCATTCATCACACCTGACTCTTTCTTTGGCCAGAGTGTTACTATTAGATAATATGTTATCCTTTTCTGTTTCCAATCTAAGGATAACATTTCCAATTTGATCTATGAGATAAAATCCTTCTGATTTGAGTCTCTCAATCTACTCTCTACTGATTTGGCCATAGTGCCTATCTTCCTGGAGCTGGGAAATGAGAGCTTCCACTTTAGCTGCACTAGGAGTTTGAGTCATAGACATACCAAAAATAGTTGTTGTACACTCAAATTATGTCACACTCTAAACCCTTCTATCCAAACGATTCCATCAGTTTGGAATGTTTGAATGCCGGCTTAGAGCTCCCTATCCACAGAGTGCAAGAAGGTATGTTTCAATTTTGAAGGCTTTTAGCCAAGCCTTAGAGATATGCTTCTTGCTAGTAAACCATGCAACAAGAGGTTCTTTGAGACAAGAGCAAGAATGCAAGTGTCTCCAATGAGTTCCTCAAGGATGCAATGCAAATGAAGATTAAGCTAGAATAAGATGTAAAGTGTAGCTATGCTAAGTATGTATGAGAGTGTTACAATCCAACTATTTAGACTATATGATTTAAGCTAAATGTAAAAATGAAAGCTAAGCTAAGCTAGAATGCCATGGATGAGAGAATGTAGACAAGAAAGAGAAGTTCTCCACAAAGCTCCAAAGAAACCTGTTAGAAAACTTGCAGCATAACAATATTCAAATGAGGGTGGATGCTTTCAGGTGGAAAGCTCTCTCCCTTTTAAAGTTGTATGAGTGGTGGAGATCAAGATGAAGATGGTTGATGATCAATGGTAGAATTCAAAAAGAGGAGTGATCCATGTGCACACAGAAACTAACCAATAGAATATAAGTTGACTTGTCATATAAGACAAAAGTCACAAAGCCTTTTCTTTTAATTGCAAAATAGAAAAAGGACTTTATGTGTGCACTTTAAGTGGGTTAGAAGAATGGGGTATTTTATTTAATTAAAAGGGGACATGTTCTTTTAATCAAATAATGAACTTAGGATAGCATAGTCAAACTATAGGTTATAATCAAATAAATTGACTATTAGCAAATTGGTCTAGGTAAATGATTAAATTAATTTAGCCAAAATGTTGAAAAGGGGGCTAATAGTCTAGATGACCATTTTTAGGTGATTACATTTGCCCCTCTTTGACTAATGCGTGATTGATCTAGGAACACATTATGTCAAAGAAAATTGAAGCCAAGTAGGCAGCAATAGAAATAGATATCTAATTCCAAAAAATGAAATGCAGAAAGAGATAGCAAATCTTGAATGTACAGCCTGATAGTAGTAGTACTGAACACTAGGAAAAGATGATATTAGAATTCAAGAAGAATTCTAACACTTAGAAAAGCGGATAGAGTGAGAGCAAGTGAGAAGATCAAACAAATGCTCCTAAGCAGTGATAGAGTATTTCTGTCCCCTCGGGATGGAAATCAAAATGAGATAAGGGGATGCAAAAATTGGCTAGACATGAGAAAATTAGAATATAGAAATATCCAAGATGACAGATAGATGATTAGAACCCAAGAATGACTATAAGAAATTGATAAAATGCCCCAATTTGACTAGAGTTGACCTTGAAGGATATAGCATAAAAATTAGGTCAAAACAAGTAGAAAGGTGATTTTAGACATGAAATAGTGAATTGAAGTAGATATGAAGTATAGAAATGATGAAGACATGAAGAAATGAAGGTGCCCCAACAATGATTCAGAGATTAGACCTCAAAAGGTCAACTAACTACTCAGAAGAAAGTAGATTTTTAAAAGACAATTTTGACCATCAAGATGAACTCAAATTTGGATTTCAATCCTGAAAATGAATCCAAGATGTCAAAATTATTTAAGAGGTCAAAAATTTATATAATGTGATGATAAGATAGAAAAGAGATGAAGTGAAAGATTAAGAAGGTGAAAAGACATGAACAAGAAGAAAGTAAAGAAATATATGAAAGGAGTTAGTTGATATGTTTGTGAAAAGATGAAGAGAGAGCTCTCCCCATATGGAAGAATGCAAGACTAAGCTAGAATATGAACCTAAAATGCAAGCTAATATGAAAAGTGGTTTACCAGCAAGAAGTGCACAACATTTACACTCTTAATTTTATCATTGAGCATTTATTAGGGACATCATGAGATCATACAACCATCACTAGTATAACTATGAGGGTATGAATATGATTGATATTAGATAGGTATTTGGAAATCCAATCTAAGCATCAAAGACATGTAAGTCAAGATAACTATGTGATTAGATTCCCTAAGTTTAATTTAGCAAGATTACATATGTATCAAGGCATAAGCGTCATGATAAACCCCAAGTGTGGTCTTGCGAAATAGTCAAGGATGATACATTTGTAAGTCAAAAATGTTGAATAGGTCAAGCATAAATGCTTACAACACTATAGAAAAAAATAGTATACCCACAAGCAGAAATCAAAAAAACATGCCCCATGCCCCTAGTCTTCTAGTAAATGACATCCTTGAAAGACTATTAGGGATGGAACATATAGTAAAGAAATCATCATAGACAGCACACAAAGTAGATAAAGATCAACATAGCTCAATATTTTAAGTGTTAAAGTGTGTGTGTGTATAAGTCACTTGGCCATTTCTTCAAGACTTGATTCTGATAGTGAGAAATATCGCGACATTTGAGACCGTAGGTAAACTATCTAAAAAGTGTTAAAAAAATGCTTGATGTCAAGGTAGGGGAAGTGTTGAGAAACACTATTTTGTGAGTTGTCAAAGAAACCCTAATGCACAAGAATACCTCAATAGGCTAAGCAGTTATGCCCCCGAGACAAGGACAAGAAACAATTCCAAGCCAAGAAATGTGTAGTGAAGTAGGTGATTGAGACTGATAGACATAGCTGCTAGGGTTTCAAGTATCGCCTATTTCTAGGTTTTCACCACTTGACAAATTTTTTTTAGGAATTTTTTCAATTTTTTTGCATTTAATTTAATTTTTTTCTTTTTATTAGGACATTTTCTAATTTTTAGGATTTTTTCAGCATCATTTATGATTTTTTGAATTTTTAGAAGGCTTTTAGAGATTACTAGTTCTCAAGAAAGATCACATCATTTTATCCCAATGTCTAGCAAGGTGTATGACATGATGGAGAAACAAGCCGATGGATAAGCAAAGATGCATAAGAAAGGAATGTGAAGCAAGTGAAAGTGATCCTCAAGAGTACCCAAGCTAGGGAAAGAGGTGAAATAGTCATATGAAGCATATTTTGGATAAGAAATGGAAGTAATGAGAAAGATAGCATATAGGATAAGCAATGAAGTCAACAAGTGAGATAGCATGAAGTGTGTAGTCCAAAAGAGTAGCCATGTCAAGAGACCTATGAGAACCATGTTTCATTTATTATGATCAAGACCAAGGGGTCAACTAGATAGGATAGTGATGGGATAGAGAAATGAGAATAAATCTCAAGATAGAGGATATGAGTGAGTGGGAGAGCACAATAGAAAATCTTGTGGATAAGATAGCCAATATGCAAAGATAGCTCAACATTGTCAAGATCAAAAAGAGAAGAGGGGATAGATGGATGATGGAAGAATTATGCATGATGCCTATTTACTAGGTTTTCATCATGGTACTTATCAAATGTACCACAAGATGTAGTTTTCACCATAGGATGCATTTATTTCTCTTTACTTTTGCTACCAAGGTGCCACAAGAAGTAGTTTTCACCAAGGCACATTTTAATTTTTATTTATTTTATCTTTTTATCTTTTTCTATTTTTTTTTTCTAAATTTTTAGAAAGAGCTCAAGCTTTTTGAATGTAGATAGTGCTACTATAGAAAAGATAAGTCATGATAAGCCAAGACCATAAAAAGGTATGCTCAAAGATGTTGATAGGGTGATGAAAGAGAAATGGTAGTAGGAAGAGTATATGGAGGATAATAGTTCCTGTATAGAAAGTAAGTGTAAGCTTTAGAGGATTTCATGAGGGTAGCTAAAATATTGGACAAGATCAACATTGACACACACCTTGAAGGGTATTGGAATGATGGAGGAATCATGGATGAAGTAGCTTGAGGTTTAGATGTATGAGGTGGTAGAAGAGATTTGGAAAAAAGTGGAGTGGAAAGCTTTGGAATATTTTTAGAAGGATTTTTTGAAGAAGATGGAATGGAAGTTTTTGGAAGCTTGAATGTCAACTTTAAAGTATTATCAATATTCAAGCCTTTTAAAAGAGACTTGGGAATCCATATAACTTTAGATTTTCCTTTGGATACTTCAAAACACATTTCTTCAATAATGGGTTTAGGAACCCATATTTTCTTTGATTTAGCTTTTATGATAGTGGACCTTTGTAGTCTCTTTTGTGCATTCTCCTTCTTAGCATTCACGTGTCGATTAGATGGGACATAGTGATATTTATTTTTCAATGGATTCTTATGTTTATTCTCACTTCCAAAGGACTTGGGATTTGTGGATGAATAAGGCTGATATGACTGGTTTAGATTGATATATGGGTGAAAAGTCATCAAGGATGAGTGTCTTTATTGATCTTGAGGTATAATGGGAGAGCTAGGGAATGAGCTAGGAGTTAATGTAGGAGATGGAGGAACATAAGGCCCCAATATGGATGGAAGGTTTGAATGCTTTATCTTAGATGGATAAGGACCAAGGATAGATTTAGAAGATGCAAAGGGATAGTGGGAAGGGACATCAACATCTTTAGAGTGAGCAACATGGTCAAAGCCATTAATAGACTCATGAGTACCTTTCATAGGAAACACATTTTTAATAGAAGCACTTGAAGCTTGAGCACAATTTTGAAGTGGATGTGGAGAAGTAGAACATGAGGGGATGCTTTTATCTTGACAAGTAGCTTTGGATAACATATGAAGAGAACCTTTCTGATAATTTTCAGTAAGCTCAAGGGAGATAATGGAAGTGGTATCTTCATCATACTTAGGAGGTGGACAAGGTATAGGATATGGAGGGGGGAAATCTTGAAAGAGATGAAAGGGTGCTTGATCTTGATCTTTCTTGACATTTATAGCTTTTTCTTTTTAAGAGTCCTCTTGACACGGAGCCACTTCTAAGGACAAGGGAGAATGAAGAGTGAATGAAGTAGTGCTTGGATCTTTAGGCTTAGTAGCATGGAAAAGTTTTGCAGCCAAGTAAAGGTTAGCTTGAGTTTCTTTTAGAGGTAGCCCTTGAGAATAGGCATAGTGTACATGAAAAGCATTCAGTTCTTTATTTGATAAAGGCATGTTGGAAATATTTGAAGTGTTGGGAGATGCATGAGTGTTGGAAGAAGTGGAGGTATCCAGGAAACCATCACTAGACATAGACTCATTAATATGATATTTCTCAAGAAAAGTATCCTCATCACATGAGTCACTAGAGGTATCAATAATTCCATTATCAATAAGATCTTGGATTTTATTTTTCAGCTCAATGCAATCTAAAGTACTATGCTCATTATGCTGATGATAAACACAATAGATATCCAGGAATGGATTTCCATATGAGTTAGACTTAGGTAATGTAATAAGCTTAGTGCCAAGGAGATTTTGCAAAGTGTCATCATAAGAATCTTCCAAGGGAGCAAAAGTTCTTTCAAAATTATGTCTAGAGTCCTTTTTTTTTCTCTCAAGTGAATGGTATACATCCATGCCTTCATCATTGTCTTGGTCAAAGATAGGTCCATCATGAAATTTTGGTATAGGCTCAAAGGAGGCATCACTTGCTTGTTCTCTAAAGAGGTCTTTAGATCTAGAAGATGAAGACATTTGATGTCTTGAAGTAGAGCATGTAGACCTAGAAGAAGAGGATGACCTCAAAGAAGGTGACTCAGATGCATGTAAAGAACTTAAGGAAGATTCATGTAATGATGCAATCTTCTCCTCTAACCTTTTCTCAAGTTTAGACTTCATTTCTCTCATGCGCTTAGAGAGATGAAGGTAAGAAAGATCATTTGTCTCTTCTAGTTCTTTGTACTGTGAATATAGATCTTGAAACTATTTAGTGACATGGAGGATATCATAATCATCTAGATTTGGTTGAAGTTTGGTAGTACAAGGTTTAGATCCCATAGTTTTAGATGCAAAGCCAAGCATAAAAGAGCCTAGAAGATAACTTGATGTTGAAACTATAGGAGGTAGAGTGTTCACTTGCCAAGTTAGTAGAGAGAGATGAAAGTGACTTGTCAAACAATATGTCCAAGAAACTTACGACATGAATGACTCAATTCAATAGCTAGGCAAGATGCCCAAATAGCCAAATAGATAGAGAAAGTGGGGTGACAAGTGAACAACTCTCCAACCCAAGAGTGTAGTCAAGAAATCAAGGTAACCATTTCAGCAAAAGGATAACTAGCAAGTGGACATAGACCATGAAGACAAAAAGACGAAGAGCACTAAAACCAAAGAGCCACTTTAAGCATGTTCAAGAACTAGAGACATAGAAAATAAAAATCAAATGATGAGACTCCCCTTAGCAAGCAACACAAGAAAAATGTTAAGACTTGATGCTTTCACTTGGTTGACAAAGTTTGACAATAATTGATAGCATAGAAAAGTTGATGTTTAAAAGCAATTTCTTTCCAAGCAAGATAGTGACATTGATGGGGACATGAACCAAGCACAGAATGGACACAACAGAAAAGGGAAAATTGTATTAACTGTGTAAATATGCTATTACATTTAGTATAGAGAAAATAGACTTCAAAACATGCCTTAAGGGCTTACAATAGTATAAGTTTGGAGATAATTTCTCCTTTTTGTACCTCCTCTCAAACTCCACTCCGAACTGCCTTTTACAATGCTAGAAATGTTCTTAAATAGACCCCAAAGGGTTAAGGATTAGGAATACATTCTAGAAAGTGCTAGTTAGCATCCACCAACCATATCGAAGGCTCTAGAAGTCACATTAGAAGTCGGCACAAAATTAGAAGAATCTAAAAATGGTAATCAAACTTTCGAGAGGCATAACTTTTGAATCATAGCTCTGATTGACGAACCGTTTACATTTTTGAAAAGCTCTCGAAGTGCTCTATAGCCTTATGGACCAGCTCTGCTTGTCCCCCTTTTTTGGCCCTATTTGAGGTCATTTAATGCCCCTAACCTAACTTTGAAGCATTCTTAGGAGGTCTCCAAAAACCAAAAAATGGCAATAACTTTCAAACCGTGGGGCCTTTTGACCTGATTCTTTTTCTGGAATGCTCTAAATTACAATTACAATCTTCTGACCAATTTACACCTTTTATTTCACCAAAATGATCGCTCAATTACATACTCTTATTTTTTTGACATTTACACATATCCCAAGGTGTTCAAATACTCTATCCTAGAACACTGATAGTGGAACTGTGAGAGTTGGAACCTTTATTTGACCCTAATGCGTATCCAAAAATGAAAACACATGAAACAAAAACTAAGTTTAAGTACATTTTTTTGGGTGACATAGGATTGTCCTTATACCTTTGGATGCTCCTACATCAGACACATGGAGTAGTCTTCAAACAATCAAGAAAGGGACAAAGCAACCTTGCATGATACAAGCATATCTAAGGTCTCAAAAGAAATCCCTAAAATTATTATCATGTGTATGTTCAAAATATTTTCACAAGTATACCACATTCGAGAACACATCAAGCAATATCTACCTAAAGAACAAGGTTCATTACTCAACAACTTGGCCCACGCTTGATGCTCCTTCACCTCACACCAAGTGGTTTCCCACAAGAGATATTGACTTTGTCATGGAAGTGCCACAAGCACAACCAAGGGAACACATATGGTGAGTGTAAAATCTTGGGGTGATCCGGGTAGTCCACTAGGATCGATCCTTGCACCAAGAAGTTGAGTAGCTAAAAAGGGTAGTTACTAACTTAGGGTTTTTAGATAGGGCTTCCATTCATAGTGTTCCTCTTGCTCCCAATTAAGAGAAACCTCACCTTGCAATGAGTAACCGATCTTGCAACCATAAGAGCACCTTAAGCATTCTTTCCTAGTGATCTCCCTATGGTCGAAATCCCATAAGTGATCACACTAGGAAAACACAAACACTATGTCTACCAAGGTTTTTTGTCCTTGGTAGCCTTGAGTTTATAGTGGGTTGGAAGAGCCAGGTAATTGGCTTGTCCCCACTTGGGTCGTTCCTCTTAGGTTGTTCGAAAGCAGGCCCTCTAAAAGATTCTAAACTACACAAAGAGTGGAACAATTTTTGAAAGTCAAGCTTTCTGATTCACCACAAGGGTGAAGAGCATACTCTCCTATTCCAATTGTTTTCTCCCAAACATGACAAGAAGATTCAATTTTCTCTTACTCTTGAAACAAAATGGTAAGTCAAGATTTCTGATTCACCACAAGGGCAAAGAGCATACTCTCCTATCACCAAAAGATCCCAATTGTAAGTTTTAATGAGCCTAAAAACAAAAAACTAGTATATGTCACACATGTAAAAGTAAAAAATAAGCAAAATTGGGTTTTTATGCATTGGGCAGCCCTGCAAACAATCATTAGTAGCCCTTGTGCATTTGAAGCTTTGACATGCGTTCTTTTTATGCAATGTTTCAATTTTTTCACAAGGATGACAACCTAAAATCACAACTTGTTAGCACCAAAAGTTAGTTTGAAATAACATAAAAATCTAAAGTAAAAAGGGGTTAGTTGCCTCAAAAATCCAATTTATCTTCCAATCAAGTGTATGCAAAGAAAGTGTAAACTAATCATAAATGCTCTCATTTTTACTCTTTGCTTTTGACTTAGTCAACAAGATTAAACATTTTTACTATGATTTCGGATCCAAAAATAGAAATAAAAAGAAGAGACCCATAATAAAAATCAGAGAGCTTTCCAAAAATACAAAAATTTCAAAAAAATCTCTTCATTTGTGCCCTAGGGATCCATTTTGTCAAAATAGGTCAGATTTATCAAATTGGATTTTTGATCGCTAATATGACATCAAAAGTCAAAACACAAAGAAAGTACCCCCCTTAGAATTCAAAAAAAATTCTAAAAATGTAAGTTTTTCCAAAAAAAATGCTTAGTTGCGATCAAAAATGACTTTTAATGAAAAATAAAGAAAAAATCATAACTTTTTTAAATCACATCACAATTCTCTGAAAATCAAACTGAGGTATGTTGGACACATACCCAACTTGGAAAAAAAAAATCAAAAACCAAACTCTAAGCGGTTTAAAATATATGATCAAATCTTTAAACCAACTAGATTTTTGGCTTTCAAACTAATCTCCTTATGGGTTGGCCTTAAAACCAAAGTAATAATTCTACAAAACCACTTGATTAGATCAAATATGCTCCTGTAACAAATTAGAGATAAAAAATAAAAGCAAATAGAGCTAGAAACATGATTCAAGCCCCACGATGTGCGCCAAAAATGTACACTCGAATTGTGTCACACTCTAAACCCTTCTATCCAAATGATTCCATGAGTTTAGAATGTTCAAATGCTAGCCTAGAGCTCCCTATCTATGGAATGCAAGAATGTATGTTTCAAGTTTGAAGGCTCTCAACCGAGCCTTAGAGATACACTTCTTGCTAGTAAACCATGCAACGGGAGATTCTTTGAGACAAGAACAAGAATGCAAGTGTCTACAATGAGTTCCTCAAGGATGCAAGGCAAATGAAGATTAAGCTAGAATGAGATGTAAAGTGTAGCTATGTTAAGTATGTATGAGAGTGTTACAATCCAACTATATAGACTATATTATTTAAGCTAAATGTAAAAATGAAAGCTAAGCTAAGCTAGAATACCGTGGATGAGAGAATGTAGACAAGAAAGAGAAGTTCTCCACAAAGCTCCAAAGAAACCTATTAGAAAATTTGCAGCATAACAATATTCAAACGAGGGTGGATGCTTTGAGGTGGAAAGCTCTCTCCTTTTTAAAGTCATACGGATGGTGGAGATCAAGATGAAGATGATGGATGATCAATGGTGGAATTCAAAAAGAGGAGTGATCCATGTGCACACACAAATTAACCAATAGAATATAAGTTGACTTGTCATATAAGACAAAAGTCACAAAGTTTTTGCTTTTAATTGCAAAATAGAAAAATGACTTTATGTGTGCACTTTAAGTAGGTTAGAAGAATGGGGTCTTTAATTTAATTAAAAGGGGACATGTTCTTTTAATCAAATAATGAACTTAGGATAGCATAGTCAAACTATAGGTTATAATCAAATAAATTGATTATTAGCAATTTGGTCTAGGTAAATGATTAAATTAATTTAGCCAAAATGTTGAAAAGGGGGCTAATAGTCTAGATGACCATTTTTAGGTGATTACAGTTGCTAGTGGACTAACTAGCTACCTAATAAACTTATTCAACTCTTCTATTTCTACCTTCATCTTGATCTTGGACAATTTAATACTCTCTAATTGTCCTTCTATCACTTCGGTGCTTGATCTCCACAAGCCAACCTTTGTGTCATGCCTAGCTTCCTCAAGGTCAACTGAATGCAAAGTAAAATTATGAGTCATGTCCTCAATTCTCCCTCCTTTGTTCGGCTTTCCTATCTCCATTGTCAAGTGCCCTATTTCTGGATCTTGTCCAATTATGGATAGAGTCTTCTATTTCTTGACCTTTGTCAATGTAGTCACAGAATGAACTGCAAGGGATACAATGTCTTTTGCAAAGTATCTTCTAGCAAAGAATTAGTTCCTATCACCTTGGAAGCTATTCTAAGTGATTCGATGCTTAACATCTTCTTTTTCACTAGAGTCATGGCTATAGTGGTTGAAGAGAAAGGATTCTTTGAGCCCTTAGAGATGATTTTGGAAGAAGCTTGGCCCTTCTCCATATCTAAAGCCTTCCTCATCTCTTCATCTAATTTAGTTGACTCACTAGTGCTACTTTTTCCATCCCCTAAGTCATCTATCTATATGGGGGAACCACCTGGTCTCAAAAGGGAAGCACTTGTTGATGGCATGGGGCTATGATGACGGGATAGGATTGGAGTGGTATGAGGAGAAGGAATAGGGGTAGTGTGTGGAGATGGAATAGGAGTAGCATGTGGGGAAGATATGAGAGTAGGAACACTGCCTTTTGGCTCTTCTGCTTTCTTCTCTTTAGTGCCAATCTCAATTCCTATAACTAGAAAGGATTCATCATGACATGCTGGGGCTATAGGAACATTCTTGTTTGGGGGTTGATCACCTCCACCTATAGGTTAAGCTGGTCCTTGGGTGGAAGCTATGGTCACCCCCATTGTAACACTCTGAGATGAAGTAGGCATTGTAGCTACTGGAGAGGCTTGAGTGGTTGCACCCTTACTCTGGCTCTTTCTGGCTATCCACTCAACCCACTTACCAATTCTTTTGATTATCCTTGACATCATAATCTTGAGACTCTCCTCCACATCCACATATGGCTCAGACCAAATAAGAATTCCTCTTAATTTAGAAAGATATGTATTGCTATACATATTTTGACCATCATCCTCTAATCCTTTTATGTTGAGATCAACACCATATGTCTTTATTTGTTCCACTGTGAGTCTAGAAAATGTATGATCATGACCCTCCAAATCATCCTTGCAATCTACCCAATAATCCTCCAAAGTGGTGACATTTTTTATCACACTCCCAATTTGAAGCACCTCCCTTGCATATCCATTTGGGTCAAACAAGGGCCTCATAAATTCATATTCCTCCAATTTGTACTTACACTCAAATAAATTCCTTGAGCATGTTTTTAGTATCAGACTAAGAATTACAAATGTAAGCCCCAACCTTCATCGGGAACTCATACCCCTTCTTCCTTAGATTGGTGCTCAACACGTTGACTTGGATAGCTTGTCTTATGATTTCTATGAGCACGATCATGTCGCTTGGGTATCTAGGTAGCTTTAGAGGAAATTTTTCAAAAGCTACAAGACACAAATATGAGAAGGATGAGAATTGAATGAAATAGCTACCAAATTGCTTGATGGCTACCATCGCTTCTAGGTTAAACCTCCTCTCTAGGCATCCCTGTAGCTCCTTGCAAATCCTCATTGTAAAATAGTCATTAACCTTGATGTACTCTACATAACTATTTTTTAAATACAAGCACTGATAAAATTCATAAATTTTTACATCATGAGGAAAATCCTCTATTCTAGGAAGGCCCAACCATAATTGTAAAGAAGCCAACATATAAATTAGGAAAGAGGACATGTAGAAAGTATTGTAGAACTTTTCAGCACTCAAAGCTCTGGACAGATGTTCACTCACCTCTTATGCCCAATCAACATAATGTGTGTTTGAATAGATGATTTGCACTAAAAAGAAATATTGTTCTATGAAATTGAGTGCTTCTACCTCACCTTTCAACTGATGTAAAAGAACCAGGATGTCCATGATTTTGGGCTTAAGATCAGTGATGAAAAGAGTCTTAGGAACCTTACTCTTAGGTCCTCGTGGTTTTTGGAACCAAGACCTCATGATTTCCTTCTACCACACCATATTCTTCAAGGAGAACTCAAACATGGCTCCTTCTATGGTCAATTCAGAAAATTCTTCCCATTCTGGAATCTAGAGGCAATTGACTATAGTTTGTCGATCAATTGAGATTAAAACTATATGATTTGATAACATAATTTGTTTAGTATCCAGATTGTAATGGTTAATGCATTCAACGATCAACTTAGGGGCTTGAATTGCTACTGGGAACCTGACTACTTCCTTAGAGTTTCTCTATTATTGGGTGGATTGGCTTCATCTTCAACATTCTTTGGAAATCTTGCATATCAAAGAAGTAAAGTGAGGTATCTATAACATTTTGCAATGTCAACTTAATCCCACTCAGTCCATCAAAACTAGCAAATCTTGTTGCCATCTTAATTGAGATAGAGATGAAATATAAATCTTAAAAATGAAAATAGTATAGAGAGTAGGGCCTTGAAACTATGAGAATTCTGAAATCACTTTTCGATTCAACAATATAATAGTTCAAATAATAAAGCAGTAGTTTAAAAATTAGTTATGTTCATCTCTATATATAAATCTCAATCCACTCATTAATCTTCAAGATCTGTGCCATACAAGTGAATTAAAGGATAAATCTGTTAGATCAATAAATGTGGGTGTTTCTAATGGATTTTTACATGTCATTTCACTATTCCTATTGACCCAATGGTTAATTTCCTTTATTACATACTTACTTTCCCATTTTTCACCAAGTTGTGGAGAATTAAGAATAGAGTACTCTATGGGGAATAATCCACCCAGCCAGTTTTTACTCAAGATTCCTTCCCAAATGTGATCAACTAGCTTCCATTATCCTTTTTAAGCATCCTACAATTGATATATGAGCCCAACATGCTTGCAGAAGTGATTTTTCAATGGATGCAAAAAATTGTTTCAAGGGGTTGAAAACCTGTCACGGAGAAGGCAATTTCTATTTTTCCACCCTTGTTCTTATTTTCACTTAGGCTTTTAAGTTAATATGTCTCTAGACTTCAGAAAGTCTCAAAAGAGCTACAAAAATGAAAAAAAGGAGACCACTTACTTTCTTTTCTCTCTTACAAATGCCTTTGTTAGAAAACTACCTTCTCGGGTCGAAAACCCACAGTGGAGAAGTTGCTTTAGAATTTTCTACCAGATGCTATTCTGATCATTATAATGATTTCTAAGTAACTCTCAAGGTAGAATACTACAATGCAAGAACAATCCATCCATAAAATAACTCATTTCCTCCTTGTTCTAGCTTGTATTCCTTTTTTGTTGACCTCTGTAGAAAAACACCCTCACAGTTCAATATTCTTCCAAGGAGAAGTCAATGTTAGGTTTTCCACAGACTTCATTTTCTTTATGTGCAAACTATTATAAGTCATGAGAAGGTTAATTCTTGGAAATGATTTTTTGAAGATCGTGATACAAACTAAGAATCTCCATCGAAAAGGATCTTAGATTACCCACAAAACTCATGACAACAAGGGGAAACCCACCCGATTATGTAATGTGAGAGGAGGAAGATGAAAATATGATGGAGAGACTTTTCACTTGGGGAAAAGAAATAGACTTAGACATACCTAAACCTGATTAAGATGCAAGACCATTTTCCACTTTGCATAATGGGTATAGGGTGAAAAGTGGGGCAACACACCATTCTTCAAGAGTCGATTTATGCGAGATTGGCTTTTCACTTAGAGTTATTAATTCACTATCTCTTTAATCATTTTTAATTTTGATCTCTTATGATAATTGATATTTTTTATTCATTTGGAAAATTATTTATAATAGAGTGAAGTTCATTGAAAATGTAACTTATTTGTAGGTAGCAGATTTAGAGGATGGGCTACAAGAAAATGGGCTTCATTATAGTGCCCTATAAATAATGGGGATATGTTTTGGATTAACAAATAGGAAAGCCATGGAATTTGTGTCTTTGATCTTAATGAACATGACTACTTCAACTCAATACTTATATCGGATTGTGAATGCAAATTGGAAATCTTCTCTGGGTTATTTCATTTTACAAGATGAAAAAAGAGGTTTGTTTGAATGTTTAAACCTAGCTAGATATAGGCATGACTCAAATCTGGTCTAGATTTGGAATCTTATAATCCATCATCAAAAAAAAATCTAAATTTAATCTATTTTAAAATTATGAAAATAAATGATGTGTAGCTAGAGATTGTTTGTCTTTCCCATATCACATCAAATGATGAAATTATACATGAAAAAAAAACCAAATAATACAACATTGATAAGTTGGTTCTTCTAGAGAAAACATCTCTAAGAATTCCTACATCATCCATGAAAAAAATATACTCTATAACATGTACCTTGTAACACATTTCCTTTGGTGAAGGTGTTGTTGCATCATAACATCGTGTTCAATTTGGTCAAATCTTGAATATAAACAGGTTGGTACCCTTTAAACTCACAATCTCAAAGTATGACTACAACTATAATTATTTTTACCATTTAGTCCATGACTACAACTAAATTTATTTTTACCATGTAGGCCTTTGTATCAAAAAAACACACAAGCTATCAATTGGTGAGTGGATGTGCTAAAACGTTGTCACTTATGTATTTATAAAATACATTTCCTTTCTTCTACTTATGAAAAAATATAATTGGCACATGTTCTACATGTTTTCTATTATTGTTTTCCTTTTATAGGCTTGTAGTGTACACACAACTTGTGTGATTTGGGGAATACAAGAATTCTATGTTGCACCTCGTGTTGATTATTGGTTCTAAAACATGCCTAAGACTAGTTGTCCATGCAGGTTGTTCATTTCTAGGGAACCTTTGTCTCTCAATGTGAATATAAATAAATTAGAGTTCATCAATTCATTCACATTATTTATTGTCTATTAGGCATGTATATTTCCCTACAAGTTCTTATTTTGTGTCCTACTTTCATTACTTTCATGGTACATTTTGCATTAATGAACATGATTATGTATGTTATCTTTTTTTATGGTTGAACCTAATTTATTTTTATAACACAATATAATATAATATATGAACTAGAATGGATCTATTGAGGTTATACTCCTGGAGCTCCTCTATGTGTAAGTTGTACAATTTTATCTTCTAGGACAACTATGTACCTTGGCATCTTTTTATATCACTGATGTATTCTCAGTTGACAATTTGTATCTAGATGAACATTGGGACACTCTAAATTTATCACATATGTGATCAATGTAGTTATTGATGTCATAAAATTTTCAGCGATGCCAAGATGAGTTTCAAGCATATACCAAAACGTAAAATTCCAAGTGTCCCCCTTGGTAATATTTAAGTTTTAGTTTATGTTTTAGCCAAGCATGTCATTTTTCATGCTTAGATAGCTAGGACTCTAATATATAACATCATCTTACTTCCCTCTAACCTAAAAAATCAATATAGGATATTACATATATATGAAAATCGAGTGCCAGAAACTAGTTCGAAATACAAAAGTAGGCACCAATGTGTAGAAGCTTCATGATTTCAATATAGGTAAGAAATGTGTCATGCAATGTTAATGTGACTTTCTAACTAACTTGATAGTTACAAACACATTAATTGTGGCATATCATGCTAGCTTACATATTATAAAGTACATAATACTAGATTAGGCTTTTAACTCAGAGCCAACTCTTTCTTATTAAACTATTCTATGTTTCTCAAAATGAGGGAGAGCACCAAAAAATGGTTTGAAATACAAAACTAGCACCAACATTTGGCTCCTAGAAGCATCATTATTTTAAAACTCACATGCTACATGCAAGCTTAACAAAACTAGTCAACAAATATGAGCCTAGTGTTATAATGTACAAAACACATGATACAAAGTTGCTTCTACATATAAACTATTCTCACCCTTTCTTTGAAATTGCACAATGTAACTTTTTCTTTTCCAAACAATTAACTATTCTTCCTCCTAGCAACTGCACCCTCCTCCATTAGTGAATTTCATCTATATCATTAAACTCTATTTGATAGAAAGCTTAAACTGGGCCTACACCCAATGGATGCACATTGGATGCTCATCCATGTCAATGCATGCCTTTTTGTCATTTTCCCCATGTAACATATCACTTTGTTGTGTTAGCATAGAAAAATCCATGATATAATATGTATTTTCAGTATTTTAACATACACAAAACAAGAACAATATTTTTAAGTTGATATCTTGTTACAATTTTAATGTTGATGTTATCGTGACTTTTTGTTTCTTATCATGGGCACTACATAATGCAAGAATATGATATATCATATTGTGTCATAGCAACATCTAAAATGTAAATCTTACCAAGGGGACACTTAAGTTTTTTATCAAACTTCCAAGTGTCCCTTTTAGTAATATTTATGTTTTAGTTTACATTTTAGCCAAGCATGCTATTTTTTCTACTTAAATAGCTATGGCTCTACTACATCCTCTACTCTAACATACAATAGATATATTAGATGTATACATACTAATGAAAGTGAGAATTTGGAATACACAAGCACCAACATCTAGAAGCTTAATGATTTATAAATTTGTAATATATAAATTATACAAGATTCACATGAATTCCTATCTAACTTGAAGTTGTGACATATAATATGAGCTTAAACAAGTGAGATTGGGGTTTTAATTTGAGGCATTTCCCAAAACTAGAGAATAAGAAAAAAAAAAACTAGTTTGAAATACAAAACTAGAGCCAACATCTAGGAAAGGAAATGTGGGAGTAACTAGTCAATAACTGAGTAGCTTAATCGACAAATTGGAAGTGTTGAATAATAGTGGCTTCAAGTGGCCCAGCCACTATTAGCCAATAGCCTAACCCCAATGCATAATAGTAGCCCCAAGCTATTGGCTAAGATTGGTTGGGCCCACTAGAATCCACTATTATTCAACACCTCCAGTGTGTCAATTAACCCTAGTCATCAACAACATCTTAGAAGACTTAACAGTTAAACTTTAACCAACCCCACCCTTTCTTCCAAACTGCAGGGTGTAACCTTTTCTTCCTAGTATGTAATTATTCCCTATTTCGATGACCCCTCCTGCCTCCTTTGCCAAATGTTGTTAGTGTTCATTATACTATGTTTGACAGAAAGTAGAGCTCATCCTCATTGGACCCCACATCCAATGAATAGACATTGCATGACCATACATGTTGAAGTATGTCATTTTGTCTTTTTTCCCACATAAAAGGTGGCTTTTTGCATCACGATAGATGGCTCCTTTTAATAGTGCCATCCACAAAAAGTTTAAAAGCACCTTCAAACATTAGCCAAATATTTCATTTGGCGAAAATCTTCTCACAAGCAAATAATATTGTCTGTCATATCTTACTTGAAACTTCTTTCTTTCATACTGCAATTCTCTTGTATCAAGATGTTAGGCTAAAGACGTGCAAGAATATGTCATGTTACAGAAGCACAAAATTTAATTTTCCAATGATGGAGTTAGCCATTGGTGAACACTCCCTTTCTTATTTCTCATCCTTGTGATATTCACAAACTTACATCCTCACTACTAAATTATATGATTGTTCATATCGTACTAGATTTTAACTTTCAACTAATGTCCCACAAAATAAATTTATAGAAAATCAAAATACAAAATGCAGATAAAAAGTCATCCTATAGATGACCTTCAAGATAAAGAAAGCACTAACTGAAGAATCCATAGTTGACCAAAGTGACACAAAAAAATTTTGATCAAAAACAAAAAGAAAACCTACACACTTATCACAATCCCCAATATTAGAAAATAGTATATCAGGCAAGAAGAGAATATGGAGAACACCAAAAAGAGCTGACAAATTACAAAGGGAATAATTATCCAACAATAAATTAAATTAACCATAAAAAATAAACAACGATGTCTTACAAGAAAGATTTAAGGCCGTGGTCGTATGCAAACCAATTCATACTCCTCCCATTTTTCTACCTTAGTTTCTGCGACAAGCATGGCAAGAGAAGTTATGTTTGTGGGGAAATTGGTAGTAGTATTGATTTTGATACTATTTTATGATTTGGGGATGATGATGGCATGGGAAGAAATAGATTGCGTGAATAATCAAATATGCCACACTCAACTCGATTACATTAGCTTGTGCTACTTTTACGTTGGCAATTGCATTGAAAACTTTGAAATTTGCATCAACGGTTAGATCATCTTCATTTGCTAGAGGAATATATGTATATACATATATATACATATATAATATATGTATATATATGTATGTATATATATACATACATATATATAATATATATCTATATATATATTATATATGCATATATATACATATCATATGTATATATATATATGTATCTATGTATATATACATACATATATATCTACATATATTATATATGTATGTATATATATATATACATACATATATATACATATATATTTTATATATATACATATATATACATACATACATATGTGTGTGTGTGTGTGTGTATATATATATATATATATATATATATATATATATATATATATATATATATATATATATATATATATATATATATATATATATATATATATATATATATATATATGACAACCTTACAATTTCCAAACTTCTAGTATGATGTGTCCTAATTTAGTTTGCATTATGCCTATTATTGTAGCTGCCAATGTTTGGATTTCTGCTCAAAATGAAATTTTGTTATTTATTGGAGTTGTGAGCATTATAATTTACTATTTTGTAAAATTATCAATTGGAAGGAAACACTATCATTATTATTGGGATTTCAACTTATAGTTTGGGACCTGATGTCTTTTTTTAAATTTTTCACCTTAAACACTTGATTTTACATTAATATTTTAAATTTATTTTAACAATTTTAAGACTAGCATAACAAAATAATTATTAGTTAATTTTTTTGTAAATTAAGCTAAGAGATATCTAATTTCAAGACTTTTAAAATTTACAAAGATAAATAATTCATCAAATTATGTATTAAGAAAGTAAAGAAGGTTGCAAATAAATTAAAAAAAAGTTGCTAAAATTATCAATTCTACAATTTTATATCTACAATATATATCAATTTTATAAGATCCAACATTTCTTTCTCATATAAAGGCTCCATTGCTCAAAATTTGGATGTGCTAACTTGCTCATATCCAAGTAGTTTATTTGAAATATTTGAAAATAAATTTAGGAAGAAACAAATATATAGAAGTAAATAAACATAGTAGAACCTAGGAATCATTAATTGAATCTAATAATATTTTACTTTCAGATGCATAGTCAAACTTTTCTGCTTTGGTGACATGAAACTTAATCCTCTGTTCATCATTGTAAGTCTCTTATTTCATGTGAACTTTAAATATTAATCTATTGAAAATGACCTTCTATATAACTTCTCTTATTTCATCCTTCAATATCTTTAAATCTTTTGTTGTAATACCCATAATCTCTTCTCTTGCTTTTCCAAAAATAGTAACCCAAGTGAAACTTGTGTGATCTTGCACTATACATTGAAGCATGTATGTGTAATCACATTCAGAAAAACTCTTATCACATCTTTCACAATACCATTTATCATTTCCATCTTTGCTCACCATCTTTTTATATTGTCTATCTTCAAATTTTAAGGGGCAAGCTCCATAATAAAAATTATCCACCTTTACAAAACATAGGGTAACTTTTACCACAACCCAACAAGAGGCATTACATCTAAGTCCCCAATCATTAACCTGAGCCATAGTTTTTAACATTTTAGCTTGTCCAAAATATGTGATTTCCTTTGTAATAGAAGGGAAAGCAAGACCTTTCCCTTCTGTATCAATCTAAGACCTAAATTGATGTGCCTCCAAAAGATATGGATTTATTAAAATTTGTGTTGTGCTAATTGTCCCTATGAATTTTCCTCCAAAATCACTAATGCATCCAACCTTTACAACAAGAAAGGGAAAATTTTCTAGTTAACATAGGTTTTGGAGTTGTTCTCCTACCTTATTACAAAAGCCACCCCACATTGTTAACTTCACAATGAAACTTGACCTGTCTTTCAATTGAAGAGTTATTTTTTGAATTTGTGTGGCATTATTTTTAATATAAAATTTGATAGAGCAATTGCTAAAACAACACCACTCATATCAACTATACAATTGCTTTCCATGACAAAGCCCTACTAAGAGGTTCTCTTTGTTTAGATATATATGCTTGGTTTCTCAAGTTGATTCCAAAGGATGGAGATAAAACTCTCATAAAAATACACCTATCTTAGTTTTCTAGGGACTGCAAGAATGTCAATGGAAAAAATACACCTATTTCAACCTAAAATATGAAGAAAATGATATTTTAAAATGATAAGTGTGACACAATATTCATATTTATGTGGATACATGTGAAACAATATAACCAAAAAAGGTTTCAAAACTACAAAAGTGATATCATGTTCCCATCTTCTAGTGCATGTCATTTTTCTATCGCATCCAAAATAAGAATTTTTCCAATTTGAGTCGTGAATGCATATGCAACTATGTTCTATATGTATAGACAATAGGTGGAGCTGAAAAATACACCACATTTATAATTATTTAATAGGTCTATTAAGTTTTTTAAGTTATAGACCATCATGAACATTAGAACTCTAGCTACTATGGTTGAGAGAATGTCCTTAGCAAGCTAGCACATAGAAATTCTTGATTTGCTTGCATGCCAGGGATATTACCCTTGCCTATAAGAGTCAAAATTACAATGTTAGTGATGGTATATAACTTAAAATACCTAATTAAAATCCTCTAAAAAAAATGCAAACCTATTACATTTTTTAGCTCCACCTTATGTCATATGCATATGAATTGAGATTGCATATTGAAATATGGCCTCCTTCTACATTGTCTAAAACCAAGAGATTCAAACAATTAATTATCATGCAATCATAGGTTAATGTTGAGCTTCACTTGGTTTCAATAATAGTTTAATATTCTCTACTAAGTAGGGCCAACCATGTGAAGGTGGAAGCTCATTTAGTCCGCACACCCCTCCCCCCCCCACCCCCCCACAATCTAAATTCATTCATTCTATTAATAAAATGTAACATTCATGAATTATCACATGATTACATTCATTAACATATAAGTTTCATTAGAACATTCGCAATAACATCAAAACATTCAAAGGAACATTCAATAGAACATAATTAAAACATCTAGACATAAACATGAATCATTATCAAATAAGTTAAATAAATGAGAATCATTTCTTTTTTATCTTTTTCTTTTTTTTCCTTCCCCATATTGTTGTAGAAGCATATCTATGTCATCATAAATATTTTTTTCTCACCCATGAACATGATCTCATTATCCTTTGCAAAGGTGGGTCTTTTGCAATAACAAATAAAAGGGTTAAATTTTAAAAAATTGAGACTTTAAAGACTTTAAAGAACATTGTAGTGCTCTTTACCTTTTCCAACCACATCATCTTGCTTGATGGCTTGAACCTCAATACGCTCATCAAGAACAACCTCTACATCCCCTAGAACTATAATACAAGATGTTTTCTTAATCCCAACACATATTATAGTTAAATTTTTATTACTATACCAAATTCAATTTAATATATTTACTTGTATTAATAATTTAGAAATCAAAATTCAAATGGAAAATATATACCTTCAGTACTATGATGCACATTTGAATCGACGCCTCCATGTAGCTTAGATGGTGTATCACAGTTGGCAGGGTGCAAACCAATGTAAATAATTAGTGCATTTATCAATAATATATACATATAAATAAAAGATAAATACTGAGAAATGTTAATCATTCATTTTTAATATATATAAATATATTCACTTTAAAGTTGTAAACAAATGTATAATCATTGTTTCCTTACTTAAAACAAATATAATGACTTATGTTTTTGGAACTTAATATCAAATATAATAATTCCTAAAGTATTCAATTTGAAATAAAAATCAATAGACTTATTTACCTCATTGATAGATCCAAAAAAATAACCTTGTGTACTCATTGCTTGGAGTTGTTCAACCATGACTAGATAGCCTTGTCTGTAGGCTATTTTCTTGTCCTCTTTAGAAGTTTTTTTCTTTTAACTCCAAGGCCTATATTTTTTCTTAGTATCATGAATTTTTTTTGTAATCAATTGCATCAAGACCAAATTTCTTACAATTTATAAATATTTTCATATAAATTTTTATTTACTTATACTTACAATTCATGCAACAAGTTTTGAATATCCAATCAAGTCAAGCTTGTGTTGCTTGTGCTTCTATTTTCTTGCTTCGATTGCTTTTTATGTGTTAAGAAACCTATGTGAAGTTTGAAATATGTTTGATCACATAATTATTAAGAGTAATTAGTACATCATTTCATTCTTAATATTATGACATACCTTCTTTCCTCAAGTGGTACTATTTCTCCACCATGTCTTGCGCTTTTCTCATTGGCATCCTTTTTAAGATTCTCCCATTCAATAATAGGAATATAGAGAGGCCGCTCATAATAAGGGTTCTTTTTCATTTGGATCATGTAGTTGTACCTAATATACTTAAAATTTTGGCCCACTTTCTCAAGGAGTCTAAGTCTTTGAAAGACATTAGATCCAAAAAGTGTTGTCATGGCACCAATGAGTTTATCCTTTAACTCTTTAGTTTGTAAATTCCACCTTTTGAGAAAAGGAAAAAAACTATTAGATTCATATATGAATTGAAGCTACCTTTTAATTTACTTGAAAAAATTGATCAAAGGAAACCTGATCTAGCAATGAAATCAAAATATGATGGCCTATGTGTATGGTTGGCCCAAATATGTGCAAACATTCATCATTAAGTTTTTCATAAAATAGATTATTCCCTACAAAATAATAATAGAATTAGTAGTTATTACAAGGGATTACACATGAGATTAATGCATTTGATTATGAGTATAATATTGTATAGTAAAAGAAAGGATCAATATTTAAAGTACCTAGAAGTTGGGCTACTCTCAAGGGAAGTCCATCTTCATTTCTCATGAACAATTGATCACAATTCTTTAGTGTTCCCATAATTCTAACATGGGTACATCCAAGAATTTTCTCATCATCTCTTGCATAAAATAAATCTAATATCACAAAATTCCCCCTAAGAAATAATAGTTCAAGTGAAATAAACACATGAAAAATGAAATAGAAAAAGAGGAATCTACTTGCCAATAGTTGTTGCCATCACATCTATGGCCATGTTACATGTTGTTAACATTGCAGTTGACACTACCTCTTCAGTTTTGTTCCTTGTAGTAGGTGGCATAGTGAACATAGGATCAATTCTAAGAGTAGATTGTTAGAGTACAAAAAAAAAGGATTATTAGAGCTATTAAAAAAATATTGTTCAGGAAAAACACAAGTGCAGGATAAAACATGCAATGTACTTGAACCACCTGAAGTATCATTATTTAGTGCATGGCTCTTTAACCTATTCAATAGTCTCTATAAAAATAACACATGAATTTTATTTAGTGACATAAATAAAAGAGTATACTATAAAAATCATTATTGAACTTTTATTATAATTAAAAACTATATTAATACTTACTGTATAAGTCTAAACTAGGTGCATCAACTCATCCTCTCTCTATTGTATTTGAGGAGTCTGAGGTCAAATTGATGCCAATTGCATTAATGCTCTTGATAGGGCACAAAGAACCTTTTCTAGTACAACCATAGGATCAGTGGCTGATACAAAATTAATAATGAATTGATCATGCTTATCATGTGGCTCCTCATGGACTACTTGTTCCTTTCCCTTTTCTTGATCAACATTTATTTGTGAGAAGAATATTATTAGTGCTATATTTAAAACCAATCCAAAATAGTTGTGAAGAATAAAACATAATAAAAAATATGCATTAACATATTTCTTATATATAATTTATACAACAAAAATGAGTTGTACCTATTGAGAAGAAGAAGTCTTGTGAGAACCATCATCGACATGCATATCGTGTGGCTATTGATCCATATTATAGCCCCGTATTATTAAAAAATCATTGAGACATGTTAAAACACATATTTTATTATAATAAGTTAGCAAAAAAAAATTTAAAATTAATGTTTTTGATAAGATAAATAGGTTTTAAGGGATCCTGAAACCCATAAGTTTTACAAAAAACAAGGCTGATAATAAGAAAAAGAAGCCCGGCCAAAACAGAGGTCCAATAGCTAAAAAAAGCCCAAAGGCCCACAGAAAGGAAAGAAAACAAATAAACTAAAATAGACTACAGAAAGCCTGTCCAAAAGCCAAAAGCTAGAAAGACAAAAATACAAAAGACAAGAAAATTAGTCTTCAGTAATCTTCTCCATTTCTTGCATAGTCTGAGCTGCCTCGACTATCTTTTGTTTCTCCTTTGCCATTTGATCCTGGATCTTCTCCATGCCCTAATCCATACTAGTGAATGTACTTATTGTGGCCTTATCATCATCTGGCCTGGCCTTATCCCTTTTGTGTCCCCCCTCCTCCACCAGGAAGCACCTATCCTTAAGTTTACCAGCAAGGGATTAGATGCTGTCATTCATTGAACTCAGGAGAAAAATCATCTGACTTTCCAGGTTGTGGTTGTAGCTTTCAAGATTTCTAATTCTCCTTTCATTTAAGCTTTCTCTGTTATCTTGGTCCTCCTGGCTATCAATACCTGTCTTTTTCTTAGTACTTTCCATTTGGGATACCTTTTCTCTAACTTCCTCCAACTCATGGAAGAGCCATTTGATTGATCTGAAGTTGTCAATCATACTACTATGGGCATTATTTAGAAGGTTCATTCCAGTCTTGCTTGCATTGTCTGAAATGGCCATGATAGCTAGGTCTATGAGCTCATTGAGCCTAGGCTCCTCCAAGTTGTCCACCAGGATCTAAGGGTTCATAAGTTCCCTAAAAATCCCCATAGTAGCAGTCCTCACATTGAAATTTTTCCAGGCCTTTCTTCTATTATTGACCTGCACTTTCCCCTCGTTCTCACCAGTGATGACATTCACTTTTTCCTCCAAAGGAGGCTGAGACTAGATAGGGGAGAGGGGAAGAGGAATAGCATCCGTCCTCTGATTTCTAGTCTCCTTAACTCTCACTACCTCCCTCTTCCATTTTTTCCCAGGTTTCTCCTCTTCCAACTCCTCCTCCGACACATTGTCAGAATCTTCCGTATCCATTTCCTCCTCCTCCTCAGCATAAATCTCTTTTGCTTGAGCTTGGCCGTGATCCCTAGGGCTTTTCCTGCTAGGAGTTGTAGCTGTGGACTATTTCCTACCTTGACCTTTTTTCTTCTTTCCTGAGGTAACATTCTCCTCCTCCAAGCTAATGCTCTCAATGTCATTAGAGTCTAAAGAAGAGCTAGAGCTACCTTTGTCAACATCCTCAATTTGAGGAGGGTTATTGCATATAGACTGAGCTTTGAAATGCTCATGGATGAGGAGCAATAAACCCTCATGCAAAGTAGGGTTAACAGTGGCTTTCTTCTTGAAACTAGAGATAGCCTTGTTCATAGAAGTGAGAATGTAAAAGGGAATGGAGATTCTACTCTTAAGGCAAAAATGATTTAAAATCACAAAATGGTGAGTTCTGACCCAATAAAACCTAGGGTCCAGGGTAAAATAATCAATGAGGGCATATAAAACATACCTCTAGAACTTCTTTCTAGTCTCCGTCACATAGAAAGACTCTTTCTTTTCCAGCTTGTTCATCTCTGCAAAAATTTTCATGAACTCCTTGACTACATTGGACAAAAGTTTCTTGTCCCTATAGAATTTGAAACCCTTCACAGGGATACCAGTGACCTCCGCAACCACCTCCTTTGTGATTTGGAAAGAAACCCCATTCACCTTGACCTTGTCATTGTTCCATGAGTTCACCATGATGTTGGTGACCTCAAGGTCAAAACCATGGAGTTTCTTGAAAAAATTCGCAACCCTGCCCTTTTCCAGTTTTTTCTAGACTTTGCCCATATTCTTCCACTTCTCCACTTCACCCACCAGCTCCTTTCTGCTCTGTTCTCCAATCATGACATCCATTTTTTCTTCAACTATTCTCATGAGCCCCAATCTCTGCAAAAAAATTTCAACCAAGATTTTGGCTCTGTTTCTATTATTGGGTTTGTGATCATTCGCCTCTCTGATACAATAGCAAGTGAAAATGATAACGATCCTCCAAACGTGTTGAAATGATAGAAAAAATCCCTTGAGATTATGAAAACCAAGAAACTTATTATGGCTCATGCCAACATCCAATCTTTCTTTATTAAACATGATAACAGTTAGATTGACCCATACTTTCATGGATTTTCTCTAGCTCGATTAGTGACTTAGCCTCCATTGGAAAATCTTTTCTAGAATGCTAGATCATCTCTTTGTCTACTCCCACCCCTTTATTAGCGAACCAATCAGCAACTGGGTTTGCCTCTCTAAATGCATGAGTGACGTGGACCTTCTCAAATTTTGTGAGGGTGGCACATGTCTCATCAATTATATTTGCAATCGACCATGAGGGGGGGGGGGGGAGATTCCATTAATGTTGTTAATTATGTTTTTGGAATCCCCTTCAAGCCAAATTTTGGAAATTCTAGCTTTGAAAGCCAGCTTAATCACACTGCACGCGGCTCTAGCTTCGGCCAAATGGTTGGTCTGGGTTCCAAGTGGGAGAGAAAAGGCCGCAATCCCCTCCCCAAAATTGTTTCTTATAATTCCACTGCTTCCAGAGGGGCCTGGGTTGCCCTTAGAAGTGCCATCAAAGTTGGCTTTTGACCACCCTTTCGGGGGTAGAATCCATTTGGCATCCTGTCTTTTGGGATTCCTATCTTTTTCTTTAACCGTCTTCCTGTCCCCTATATCAACTTCCCCCTCCTTCATCACTTGAAGGTTTTCTTTTATGTTTTTCAAAATCTTCCTTCCTAGAATTATTGTTGGCTCCTCTTTGTCCCTGAAAATTCTATTGTTCCTTTCCTTCCAGATGCTCCAGCAAAAGTGAGGCAAAAACCAGGCATAATTATCCTATCGGCCTGCAATTTTACAAAGGCTTTTCCAATGACATAAAAAGTTGATAAGGTTATCTGGCCAGCACAAAAGAATCTCCATTTCCTGATTAAGAGAACTCCACACCTCCCTAGCAAAGTCAGATTGAATAAAGATATGATTTCCTGACTCAGACTGGTTTTTACAAAGCGGGCATCTGCTAGGCATAACATGGCCTCTCTTCATGAGATTATCTTGTGTTAGGATTTTGTTCTGAAGGGCTAGCCAATAAAATATGTTTATCTTCGGAGTGAGGCCCATGAGCTAGGCATCTACCCAAGGGGGTTTCTCCTTTAAACCCTAGAGAGAGCTGTAGCCAGAAGAAACAAAATAACTTCCATTGGGATTATCCCTCTAGACCAGCTCATCCTTATTATTACTAGGGATTGAAGAGTTAAGCATAGTCATTATTGGTTTCAAATCCTCAAAAATGAGGGAAAGGTCTCTCCATTCTTGACCAACCCTGTAATTGCTTACTTTAAACCCATATAGCTTCGTGCATTCTTGCACCCATCTCTCAAATAATTTAAAATTAATGTTGTGTTGAATTCATTGATAGAGTTAATTTAAATGTGTATGGTATGTGCCAGCTCACCCATGATAGTGGATTTTTTTCTATCTAGGCAATTCAAATTGTAATCAAAATAAGCTCTTCACCTCTACGTATCAATTTTATTGCACATACAAATATGTGATTTCCTTTGTGCATCTCAAATATGCAATTGGGTCACTTCTTAGTTGACGCAAGTCATGTACTATTTATAATACCTACAATATTCCCTGATGAATTAGCCTTCTATCAATGTATATAGCTACTATTTTACTTCATTCACTAACTTTTTGTTCTATATAATTTTCCAAAAGTGCATACCTACACATACTTTTTTATATATCTAACAATCTACATCCAACTACTGTAATCATAGCAAGGTCTAACATACTCCATTAATTCAACAACCTTGTTGTAAGAGACCTTTTATGCCATCCATGGAAAATAGGACCAAACCATGTAATGAGGATGGTGCTATGTGATATATCCTCTCTCCAATACAAAAATCAATGTTTATTGGAGGAAGTTCATTGGGGACCCATTGTTTTTGTAGATGTTTGTACCTAAAGAGCACATTGAAGTCACCTTCACTCTCATCATCATAAGAACATGATTCCCCTTGAGCAAGGTAAAATTTTATGTGCTTATTGAATTTATTTCTAATATTTTGACCCCGAGTCGATCTCATTGATTTAGACATACTAAATGTCTCACTTTCTTCTTCCATTCCTATATTTTCCTTGCTTAAGGAAGACAAATCTGACAAATACCGATTTGCTAGCACTTGCACTCCATGAAATAAGAGAGATAGGTGGCAATGAAAGAGATATTTTACAAATGGTAAAAGACATTAGTCTCTATGGGGTGTACTAACTTATACCTGATGATCGATGAGATTGTGTGGGATGCTCATGAAAGGGCTTTAGGTTTTTGTATATATTTAAATGAATTTTCTTATGTTAGATAAAGAGTTCATGATAAATTTACTCAAAATTACGTCTAATATTATCATCACATATGAATTGTAAATCTTAAATGGTACATGAAAAGTTAATCATATTAATCATTGATCTATCAAGGACTCAATATTGAATAGCATAGGCATTGATCACATAATTATACATTTCATTCTTGCCATTGATAATCAAACCCCCCTTCAACATTAACTAATCAAAACCCCCTATCATTGATATTATTCTTCATCCATCTCATCATTAGGATCATTGTCATCATCGAAACCATCACCACCACTATTGTGGTCATTGTGGTCATCATCATCATCATCATCATCATCATTATTAGTAGAAGAATCATCATCATGATCATTAGCAACATCATTTGCATCAAGAGCATCATCGACTAACTCTTAATTGTGATCCACTTCTTCCTCTTCCTCAATATCTTCTTCTTCCATCGCATTATGCTGTATCATCCTTCCTCTTGGATCATGTATAACAAAAAATGACCAACCCAATTTATGTGGAACCTCTAAGTAAAATATCTACTCACATTAGATTGGAAGAACATAAGCCTCATCCCCAACTGGCTCAAAAAACCTTGTATTAATCATTGGAAATCCATTCTCATGCTCAATAATAGTTCTAGCACAAATATTTTTATTAAGTCATAGTCTATACCATTTGATGATGAAGAAAACTAATTTGAAGAAATTAAAGTCACAGTCAAGTATATCAACCAAAATTTCGTAGTGTCAAATTTGAGATTCTTAAGGATGTAAGTCATTTCTAGATGAAATATTGGTCACTTGGAAGATTGCACTTATCCAAAAGTCACAAGTTCTCTTCTTGTCATCAAAATTTTTGATACAAAATTTTTAACCATTCCCTAACATATTCATGTGGTGTTTCACCTACAATAATGCTAAACATGTATAAATTATTGCATCACAAGTTTAAAAACATATGATTGATTAACAAACTTATAAGTACCAGGAGATATCCTAAACCATATGCTAAATCTATTTATTTTTGTGTAACATTGGGATATCCATTACAATGAGCTTGTATAACCAATGAAGATACATATTCTCATTTTAATGTATGCCCAAAATATTGACATCATTCAATCTGTACCATCATCCAGTCTTGATTGTTTGTAATAAACAAATGTATTACACCCCACTCTTTAGAAACTATAAAAAAGTAAATAGATGAATTATAATAGATTTATTTTGAAGATTAAAAATTAATAAACTACAATAACATCTCATAATTTATTACCTTTCATTTTCCTAAATCTATTGTTCCCCACCAAGTGTTCCCCTTTGAATTTTTTAATGGAGTCAAGATCGTAAATACGATCTATATGAGTTTTTGCTACAAGATTAGGAAGATATTGAGTAACATAGACCATCATCTCGTATACCATATATCCCTCAACCATAAAACCCTTAGGATGTTGCTCTTTGTCTAACCAAACCCTTCAAAAAATTCAATCTCCTCAATTTGGTGTATTAGGTAGTGTTCTTGTGCATTGAAAAAAGTTGAAGGTAAAAACTTTTGCATTTCACACATTAGTTGACGAATTCTTTTCTTCCAATATTTTATATCTTCTTTATAGATTTCTTTAGATGACAACCACCTACATGTTCAAGACACAAAAACATATAAATATAAGACTTTACAATGTATTACTTATTTGATATATTAAACAAATATCACTCTTTTCCTCATGTATTTTCCAAGATCATATATCACTTGTTTGATATTAGTGTCAAAGTTGTCTAGGATTGATAGGGGTAGCATATACTGCAATAATTGTCAATTGATTATTTTATTCTTTTCTAATGTAATACAATGAAAATGGAATGCAGTTTCACAAATATATTGTAAATACAAAAGACTATGACTTACCTTGATGAAGGTTGACAATCATGCATTTTCAGCCCAAATTCACTTTTCTTTGATATGCGATTGCTTATATTTGCAACAAATCCTGTAGAAAATTGAATTTTTTGTATGAATTCTTTTGTGGAATTACTTTGTTGCTTTGTTAATAACCAAGGAAGAGTACTTGCATTAATCCGGTCTCCATTATTATTTTATTCAATGATGTTTTTCATTGCATGATTGGAATCATGAATGTCACTAAGATTTTTGGCAACTTTTTCTTTGTAACAACTTCAATCCAATATTTTTCATAGTGTCACTATTACATTATTTTCAATATGTATAGTATCAAACAAATGCATAGTTTTTAGTTGTTCATGGTAGGGAAACCTACTAAATTCTATGGAATAACATTTTATTCCCTTTGGAAGGTGGTAAGTGATACCTTGATGACCTTCATAATCATTAATTATATAATTAGCCAACAAAACACAATCAAAATATATAATTTTCAAACCTAAACCATTAGGTGGAGCAATACTACCTCAAATTCTATTATATTCCAACTACCATAGATGAGATGTCATTATTCATGGCTTTGATGTAGTCTCTTATTTCCAATTAAAAAGATAGTTTTTGACACTTTGATACTTATGATTTCTATGGAGGAAGTGCCTTTACTCATCAAATAAATGATTTCTTAAATTTTTAGATTGACAAAATTTCATCTTTGGATGACTCATTGGACATTTAAATTTTCCCTTTGTTTTAAGACCTACAAGATAATGATACAATTAGATTAAATATGTTATTTTTAAAAATTAGTATTATTGTGTACAACTAGATTTCAACATAACATACCACAAAAATGCGTCAACCCTAGCGCATCATGAATTGTCCACACAAGAATTGCATAGAATTGAATTTTTTTGTCCAATTGGTCTAGAGACATCATATATACTAAAACCATTCTATAACACTAGCAACTCATCGATAAGAGGTGTAATATATACATTCATATCTTTCACTTAGTACTTACCTAGTTGAATGAACAACATTAGATAATTATTGTGGTCATTTCACTCCAAGACTTATAATTACATGTAGATAGCAATAAAATAATAAAATACCTAGAACAATCATTGCCAACATAATGTGCTCCCTCTTTATTAACATCCATGGAGGAAGGTTATTGTTAATAACAAAAATAGGCCATGCCAAGTAAACAAATATCATCTCTCCAAATGGATTGACATAGTTAGTTGCCAAAGAAAGCCTAAGATTTCAAGGTTCTTTAAAGTGTGGCCACTTTTCCTCTATGTCCATAAATGTTGAACCATCTGTAGGCATTCAAATAATGTCATCTCAACTTCTTTTGTGCATATGGTAATCCATAAATTTTGACAAGCTATTGCACCTAAATAATCGTTTAAGAAGTAGAATAATGGGGATATAATGAAGAACCTTGTGAGGCACCTTTTTTGTCACTTGATAATCTTGATATCTACTTGTATGGAATTTAGGGTCATTATGTTGCATTTTCATGTTCTTTATGATAAATAACATGTGTTGAAAACATATTGATAAAAGTATGATAATGTGTTTCAATCATTCTTTTGTCATTGATGTCAAACTTGCTACTTGTTGGTAAGATAATTTCTTATATGATTTGAGTATTATCATTTGTTTAATTGATGAAGATAATTTGATCAAATACGGTAACAATTGCACCTAGAGGTAAATGTTGAGTTATGATATGAAAAAGGAGTACAAGGATTAGTTAAGATAGTAATATTATAGTGCATTGATAATCTACTTAAAGTTGCAAATGATGGTTACATTGATTAAGTTTAGAAGAACAAGTTAAACAAAGTATGTCTACCAAGCTTAATAATCTACATAGTAGGTGTTAAGAAGAGTTATTTTAAACTAAGAAAAAAAAATTAGTTGGAGTCAAGCAAAGTAAATTTTAGTGTAAGCCAAGTGAAACAGTGTAAGCTGAGTGAAATTTAGTTGATGCCAACCACCAATAAACTTTAGTTTGTGTTGAGAGTTTTGATAGTGGATGTCGAGCAACATAGTTTATGCTGAGCATTAGAAGCTAGTTAATGTTGAGTGTCAATATTATGAGAAATATTAAGAATTTGATGAATCTGAGCTAACAAGTTTGATTTCTTGGATTGAGTGAACCATGTGGAAGATAAGCTTGATGAGATGATGGCACAAAATTCAAGATAAATAATTTTGAGGAAAATTCAAAGAGGATTGAATGAGAATTTTTTAGAAGGGAACGAAATGAAATGATGGATAGATTCATCAAATCCTACCTAATCCAACCTAACCCTAAAATGGATGATGGAGGATGAATAGAAAAAGATCTCAATGCTCTATTTATAGAGATGGTTAGTCAGAAGCCAAGGTTTTCATGTACAAAAACCTAAGGAAGAGAAGGAGTCTAGGGTATTTCTTTATTCAGTGACCTAAGAGAAGAGATTGCATTGGCAAGAAAAGCAAGAAGGCTTAAGGGTATCGATGTTTGAAGGGTGAACAAGCTATCAGAGTTGAAGTGTGTGAAATTCAAGCATAATGGAGGACTAAAATAGAGATCTATAATCTACAAATGGAGCTGTAAGTTGTTATCAAATCAAGCTTTACTGTTACTTTCTAATCATTGTACTAGTCTAGGGTAAATCCTTTGGATTAAGGTTGACCTAACAGTCATTTATAAATCCTTTACCAGGTGACATTCCAAGTGAATGATCTAAATTCCACTAACAAGACTCACTCTTAACAGGGTGATTGAAATCCTTTAACTAGGTCACATTTAACAGTGTGCATTGTAACCTTTAATGGGGTTGGACTTTCACAAGGCATCACTTTAGAAGAGTGAGAATGAGTAGCATGTTATTAGAAGTTTTTCCCAAATTGGGTTTCCATGTTTAATCATTGTATCAAATGTGTTATTGAATTTTTTATGTTTCATGTTTACTTTCTACAAAGTTGATTTGATAGTAACCTACAATTTTAAGTGATTACATAATCTAATGGATGCATGCATGATGAAATTTTTTTATGGATATGGGTTCGCTAAGCTGTGAAAAGTTTTAATTATACATCTGGACCTTGGATAACTAATTCACCCCCCCTCTCAATTATTATAAATAATTCCAACAACATGATCATCAAGACAAGAATCTATTGCTTGATACTTCATTCCAATATGTTTCATAGTGTCACATAATTCTCAATGTGAGAAAGGGAGAATATTTGATGGTGGTAAGAAAAAGTCACCTATCAATCTAAAACAAAAAAATTTAAGTCATTATTATAAAAAAATTTAATGGTACATGTTTCACCTTTTATAAAATATAATGACATATATGAAAAAATTTAGCATATGTGACATTGTTACATTGGATAAACCACTCATAGCCTTCAAATTCACAACAACAATACAATAGAGAGAAGAGTTGATTGGGGTCCTTCGTAAAGGGTCGTGTTTTCCTTCTCAAGTAGAGGTATATCATGGGTGGCCTCAATGCTATCCTCATCATAATCATCATCATCAACAACAACACCAATACCAAATGTGTCATGGATAAATTCATTCATACCATCATCTTCAAACATGTTTTCTAGTGCATGATCATCATCTTCCATGGATCATGATCTTCTCCTTCAATACTCACACCTCCATGTTCCTCCACATTCACACCTCCATGTTCCTTCTAGATGTGTTGGTCCATATCACATACTACCCTAGGGAGATTGACCTATATAAAAATGATAATAATCAAACCCCCCTTCAATATGATAATCAAACTCTCATTCACTGGTTCATATATTAATTGTGAAAATAATATAACAAAAAACTTATGAATGGGTGATAATCAAACCCCCTTCAATGTGATCATTCTCCCTAAAATGTCTCTTAGCTATTTTTATTTTGATTCTTCTTGTCTTTAAGCCATTACAACTCTTGCAAGGACAATAACATTTATCATCACCTTCTCTTTGAAAGTTAGACAAAAATCTAGCAATTGTCTCCCTGTTTTGTTCAAACTCCTTTGTATTATCTAACATGATTCTTCTTCATAGGAATAACTTATCCTTGTACCCTTACTAAATTGGTTGTACTTGCTAGATCTATCATTGATAACCATTTCAACATAGACATTGACATTAGAGAGAAAACCTTGAAAAAAAATTGGACATGGCATTCTTAATATTTATATATGCACATATGGTTTTGAAAGAAAAAATGGCATAATTAATGTGTATAACTACAAAAATATTGGACATGTTGTACTTAATGTTTATATCTACACATATGGTTTCAAAATAAAATTTGGTGTAATTAATGTGTATATCTGCAAAATATTGGACATGTTGTACTTAATGTTTATATCTGCACATATGGTTTTGAAGATGGTAGAATTATTGAAGATGTTAGTCTTTTAGAACTTATTCAAAACTCACAAGTGGTAGACTTAAATATGGTATTTGGCTAAAATCATAGGTGGTTGGAAAACTCAAAAAAAATTGGGAAAATGCATTTCACCTCGCTCGAATTCACCATTATTCTTTTTCAACATCTCACCTTTGCATTTCATCCCTATTCATCAAATTTCTCACCTAATGATTAACACATCTCACCCCTATAAATATGATCCATTTATATCTCCATCTACCACATCAACACAACTCCCATTTCATATTAATTACTTATTTGGACTGTCTTTCTTCCTTTGATAAGTTTTGATAGTGGTAGATAACTAGTTATCTTAGTTGTTGATGAGAACCAAAAGACTTTATTGTCTGGCTTAGGGACATAAAGAGAAGATATGGGTGCAATAAAGGAAATTTCATAATTTGTGTTTCATTTATGCCTCTTCATTTTGATTGTATTCAAGGGAATCCCAACAATGCTAATAGAAAACAACAATGCACTTTCTAAGAGTTTATAATTATTCAAAAAAAATTCTGTTTTACAAGAAAATGCACCTAAAGAACTATTAGCTATCAAGGATCAAACACCTATGCTAGAGTTACAAAAAAATGTGAAGTTTATTTTAGATATGGTAGAGGAAAATATTCATAAGTTTGATCATAATTTAAGGCACATGAGAGAGTTTGTGGCAATATACCAAAAGGAGAAGGAGTGGCTTTAGAAAGAGACTACATGATAGAAAAATAGCTAGACAACATAAAGGATATTATGGGAGCACTAGATAGAATCTAGGAAACTTTTGTGGTAGGTACTATGACATTAGAATTACTTGTTTCTTTAAGAATTTACATTCCAAATATCGAGAGGACTACAAGTTGTGTAATTTATCATGTATTGCATCTACATTTGCTTTGCTATTGCTGATAAGAGTGTTTCAAGGTTGGGAACTACTTCAACATCCTTTTAATGGTTTAGAGGTAATGTCATTGTGGCATTGGCTTCTGCAAGTGAATGAGCTTCATGATTATGACATTTATAAAGAATCAAAACTTTCTTCTTCAACTCCTTACACTCAACTCTTCACTGAAGTTATTCTTCTAGTAGTGAGAATAGCTACTACAATATTGTGGGAGCCAAGGGACCCTGAATCTATGCTACATTTTATGGAGACATAAGAGAAGTTACTACTGGCTATTAGCCCTTGTATTTGTGCCCCATTATTTCAAAATAGTTCTATAATATTTTTGAATTTTTAAACAATCTTATCCTTTGTTTATGGCAGGAAATTTTAATTAAACCCTAAGTACAAACATGAAATAACTAGAAAACCCCTAGTATTACTTTGAAATTCTTTGATAGGGCTTTTTTCTTGTTAATTTTTAAATTTTCACATAATAGGGTTAATTCTTTAAGTTGTCTCTACTCAACCCATGGTTTCATCCTAGTTAGCTTGCATCCTATATAATTGTTTTCTTTTAACCCAAGTGGTGAGTTTTTATTGATGGCAATTGACCTTCTTGAAGATATAAGGCTCTCTCTATGTCATTATAAAAAGATGTGGTGAGTTTAACTAAAACAATATAGTGGCAAGTTGATGCCTATCACTAGGATTGGGCAACTACTGCAGCACTCAAGATTAACTCCACCACATATCTCCTCAAGATTAACTAATGTCATTATGTCCTTATAGAACTTTACAAGGATTTTAGTCTTGGCAACATAATGATAGCATGCCATGTGAAATAGGTGGGACTAGTTTGAGTATCACCTAACCAAACATAATGATAATAACATGCAATGTTAGTTGTTAATTAGGTTAAAGATCCATGATCATTACTATGTCACAATGAAAGTTGCAAGTCTTTTAAGAAAGGACAAATAATGATCGTACACCACATGTCCAAGGTGGGGCTAGTCAATCCATGGGTGTCCAAAAGGGCTAAGGTTATTTTAGATGATAAGTGTTAAATAATGATTCATCCTTCTATCAAGCTCAACTAATTTTCAAAGCTTTGTCTCAACTATTGATCAAATCAAAGATCAATGCACATCACTATGTCGTTATAAAAATATGTAAGTTACTTAACCAAGGTGACATAGAGATTGGTTGATACATGTCCCTGTGGGATAATGTAGTTTAGCAAGTGTAAATATCTTCTCAATCATTAGATCAAGAATAAATCTATGGTGGTCGCTATGTTGTTGTTCCAAAATGCATAGCTTTAACCAAAGAGACATAGCAACCATGCGACACATGGAATGTGTGGCCCACCCAGAGTGAATTAAGATTACATCACTCAAAGTTGTCAGATTGAAGTTTAATCCATGGTCATTGTTATGTTGTTATAGAAAGATGCATTATTTTTAATTATAGAGACATAACAAAGTGATGATACATGTCCCAAATGTTGTAGCCATTACACCAAGGATGTTGATAAGATGGAAGGTTTCCAAATGTCACAACATGATTGGTTTGACTATCATGTCATGAGATGAAATGTGAATAAAAAACTAAAATAGATCATGTTCATCATTTTTCTTGTAGATCAATGGTCTTTTTCTTAATTTTGAGGTAAAACATACATACCTGCTCCCTGTGAAGCATTTATGAAAATTGAAGTCTCATGTGAATTGACATAGAAAATGTAATGGAAATTTGACATTATATTTTGAAAAGGAATTGTTGAAGAGCCAAGATACAGTGCCAGTGGAAGCTGACTTCTATACAAATCCAAATTGTGAATTGTTGTAATAAGGAGCTAAAAATTTGATCCCAATAAGTAATTTTCCTTCCCCTCAATTTTTTTTGATAATTGTCTTTGTTTTTTCACAATACCTCTGAAAAAGGGTTTTTTTTGGGAAAAGAGATTATCAACACAAAATAATCCATGATGATTTCTTAGAGAAATTGAATGAGTCAACCAATGATCAACACATATGAGGACACTAATTTTGTTACTCCAAGGTTGAAAGTTGCAGAGGGTTTATATGATAGAGGTAATCAGACTCATGATGTGATAACCTCTAAGACTAGGTTGCAAATTTTTAGAAAGTGGTTGTCAAAGAGAAGATTATTTGTCCCACATGGTGACATTTGGAATTTTGACCTCGAAAAATTAGTTGTTCTAGGAGTATTCATGGACTTGGACCTTCTAATTTCAGCAATCAGAATGTATGATCCAAATACTAGGTCAGTGAGGGGGATAAACAAAGAATGCTTATTGAAAATAACACCAAAGGAGATTCAAGAAATATTTAGGATGGATCTTGTCTCACAGTATCATGAGACTATTAATTTTCAAGAGTTAGGAAAAGGATACCAGGCCCAAAAGATGCAAATTAGGAAAAGAGCCTTGAGAGGACATCTAAAACCTATTGGAAACATGACATTGGTCATAGCCTCGACCCCAAAACCCTTCATGAAGGAATTTTTGAATTCTCATGCCCTAGATATCTATATGTCTTTATGTAGGGTTTTTGGTGAAGATGAACAACATTTTATGCCTATCAAATTTATGTATATGATGGTACAAGTTTCTTGTTTTGGAGTTAGTATCATTTTTTATTTTGCATCTTTTCTAGTTGAGGAAGTTTATATTGGACTGATTGGAATTGTAAAAGGGAAGATGGAGAGAACCTTTGGTTGGTACTCAATATTGATGCATATGTTCCTTTTAAAGGAGCCACTTATTTTGAACAAAGATATGCAATTTACAAGAGAGCATGAAGGAGAACCTCTACTCGTATAGCTTTGGAGTGCAAAAATATGCTAGGATGTGAATGAGGCTAGTTGTGTTATGTTTGATAGGTATTTTGCATCAAAATTGCGAATACTTTTGTCTAGGGATAACCCAAGAGTTCCCAAAGTGCTCTTAGATTTCATTAGACCTATTGATGCAGGAGCATCCATAGGTATAAGGGCAATCCTGTGTCACCTAAAAAAATGTACTTAGACTTAGTTTTTGTTTCATGTGTTTTCATTTATGGATACCCATTTGGGTCAAATAAAGGTTCCAACTCTCATAGTTCCACTATCAGTGTTCTAGGTTAGAGTATTTGAACACCTTGGGATATGTGTAAATGCTAAAAAAATAGGAGTATGTAATTGAGCCATAATTTTGGTAAATTAGAGGGTGTAAATTGGCTAGATGAATGTAATAGTAAAATAGAGCATTCCAAAAAAAGAATCAGGTCAAAAGGCCCCACAGTTTGAAAGTTATTATAGTTTTTCAATTTTTGGAGACCTCTTAAGAATTCTTCAAAGTTAGGTTAGGGGCATTAAATGACCTCGTATAGGGCCAAAAAATGAGGAATGAGTGAAGCTATTCATAGCACTATAGAGCGCTTCAAGAGCTTTCTAGAAATGTAAACAGTTCATCAATCGGAGCTACGGTTCAAAAGTTATGCTTCCCGAAAGTTTGGTTACCATTTTTGGATTCTTCTAGTTTTGCGCCGACTTCTAATGCGGCTTTTGGAGCCTTCTACTTGGTTGGTGGATGCCAACTAGCACGTTCTAGAATTTATTCCTAATACTTAACCCTTTGGGGTCTATTTAAGGAAATTTCTAGCATTGTAAAAGGTAGTTCGGAGTGGAGTTTGAGAGAAGGTACTGGGAGAATAAATTACCTCTAGATTTATGCTATTGTAAGCCCATAGGGCATTTTTTGGAGTCTATTTCTCTGCACTAAGTGTACTAGCATATTTTCATAGTTAATAAAATTTTCCCTTTCCTGTTGTGTCTATTCTGTGCTTGGGTTGTGTCCCCATCACCTATGGACTCCCCAAATGATTTAAAAATTTCCAATAAGTGGGTAGACATTATCCCATATTCAGTTTCTACTATGTTCAGAGTGTATGGATTTCAAGGAACTTCACATGTGTTACCATACCAAGTACCTTTGAAGGTTGGTTTAGCTAAGATATTATGTTTAGAGGAATTGGAATTAACAGGAAGATCAAGAGGTTCTATTTTTCCCACATGCATTATTGCTCACCAATTTGTGATCATAAAAGGGGATTGAATTTTCTTGTATAAAATTTTAAACCCTTATAAGATGGTCACTTCACATGCAAGGTTTGCTGATAATGAGGGATTTTTTGTGATGTTTTAGAAGAAAGCAAAAGAAAAATCATGTGAGCATGTTTTCTATTACCTTGAAGATGTCATAGGGAAAGAGTTTTCCTTACAAGAGCAAGAAGTAAGAAAATAAAAATGGAGAATTTATTTTGAAGTTTTAGAGTTTTAGAATTATTTTGAAAAGGATTAAATCCCATTATCAGATGCTAAAATAATTATTGATAAGGTAAAGAAGATAATAACTTTCTTTGCATAAATAATGGATACTCTCAATGAGAAGTCTATCCTTATCAGAACCTACTCTAAAAAATCAAGAGAGGTTATGAGAAGGCTATCTTTCACCCCTTTTGTGGGCCCAAGGTACCAAGATAAAAGTACAAAGTTGTATCACCTTTTAGGTTGACTTATCAGAATGACTCAATTTGAGCATTTCTATCTAAAACTCAATTTTGTTCAAAAATATGATCTAAGATAATTTAATTGTAGATAAGGTATATATGATCTCACAATTTTCCAATTGGAAATGTCTAATAAATGCATGTTTTATGCTAGTTTGTATCCAATTACTAAAGAAGTAAATTTATTTCAAAAAAATGGCATTTCAATAAATCTTACTATTTTTTATGATACTTTTTTAATAGCATATAAACACCATTTTATAGAGCTCAAAGTTAAGAATATTCTCATATAGATTTTTATAGTGTTTTCATTGGATATAGTATATTATAATTAAAAAATTCTATAGGCACGTATTTTAACACTTGAAAAGATGTCAATTTTGAGAAAAAAATATCAAATCATATCAAAAAAAATTTAAAATCCCATGACATTCTAGAGGAAAGAGTCCTCTTCTAGAATGTATAATTCTTCTTCTAGTTAGAATAGTATTCTTTTAAAAAATGTGTTGGGAGATGAAAACTATCGATTTCAAGTGAGTTAAATTTTGAATCACTATAAAAGAGATCATATAGGTCTAAAACTAATTTTTATTTTTGATTGTTTTAGGTATATATGTTATCTATAACATAGTCTAAGATCAAAGAGAAATAAACTTATTTCCATATTGTTTTGTGGTGGGAACTAGACCCCTAATTTTTAGCATTTTTTAGCAACTAAAAAATATCTGTAAAAATTAGGAAAATATATCAATTCTTATTCCAAATAATTTAAAAAATTATAATCCTGAACTTCATCCATTTCTACAAATTTCATTAGTTAAATTCATTTTGAAATTTGAAATAATAGTACCAATTTTATATCATTGAAGATGAACAGTTATACTTTTGTTAGCCTTTTCCTTTGCAAAAGGGTGACACAGGTTTGTGTTTTTAACCAGTATGTTGTTCAGAAAAGGTTTGGTTATAATGTAATCAATATGGGAGAGCATAATGATAATAAGGGGAAAGAAAAAATAGAGGTAGATGTGTTTGTTTCCCCAACCCACAAGAGATCTTAGGTTGAGGTAAATCCATCAAAACAAGCACCCAAGAGGCAGAAAAATGGAGAAGATTCCATGATTGATGGCCTAGTTTGTACACTGTCACAATTACCCCTTCACCTAGGAGATGAACAACTCAAATTTGAGAAAATGGAACAACTCAAAAATAAGGGTGGTATTTTTATTACTTCAGCTAAATTAGAAGAAGGACCATTGAGAGAACCTCCTATACCCAACTTGTAGCTAACTGTAGCTGATTTTAAGAGGAAAGAGTTAGATCATGTTATAGAACAAGCTAGTCATAAGTTCCTATTAGATGATAGTTTCATCAAATCAAGAGCTTTCTACCAATTTTCATGGAGAACAAATATTGCAAATTTTGAGGAGAGATGTCATAAAAGAAAAATAGAGCAACACAATAAAGAGGACTTTTTCATAGAAGATGAGATAAAAGAAGAAATGATGAAAAAATTTAAAAGAATAACTCCAGAAGAAGGAAGAAGAATTATTAGGAGAGATGGAGTGCAACTCCTTCCCAATTGGGATATTTTTGATGCCATGATCCTTGGTGTAGTAACACAAGGGATGAGTACTAAAGAACAATCCCAAAGAGTATTACGAGGTGCAAATATAATGAAGATCAAGCCGTCCTAGTGATTTGGTCCTTACAAAAAGGGATTAGATCTCATTTCTCTGAGCCTAGTGATCCAACCATAACATTAAATTAGATTATAAAGAGAGTAAAAGACACTCCAAATGATGAGGCTATTGAGATGAATGTTGGAACTGCAAATCTCATATAAGCCACTACAAGGAAATAAAAGAAATTTATGTTGGAACTACATGTGGAATATGAACAAGTTTGGGTAGCCTATAATGAAGAAGTCAAAAGGAGGCTAAGACTTGAAAATGAACTTGCTTATTATAAAGGGAAACAAGTTAGAATATCAGAAGTGGGAGAATCATCCATAAAATGATTGCATCTTCACCTACTCCTCCACCACCAACTAGTCCCATAATTGAAATTGCTGACACTACTAGGAGGATATGGGAGAAGAGAAAGATAGGATCAAGGTAGTGCAAATAGAAGCATGGTAGAGGTATAAGCATAAAATAAGGGAGGCATTTTTGTTTTTTGTTTATGATATTGATACCAGGAGATTACATCACATGGTGACCCAATTTCTCTCTATTATTAAAGCTCTTAGTAATGATGATAATAAGTTAAGAGAAATCCTAAATAAGTGGGTAGCAAGAGAGGAGACAATGACTGCGATATGTTTCGATATAGTTGATAAAGAGAATAATTACTATTATGTTGAGAAAATATATGATCAAGTGATTAGATTATTAGAATTTGATATAAAAAGGGAGTCATTGCAAAAATAGTTTGGATCAGGCATTTCTCAATGTTAGAACAAAAGCTTCACCTTCTTTCCTTCACTTGTTAACAAGGGTCATGTGACAAAGACATTAACAGACTAGGATGATGACATTTTCACCATTTTGAATGATAAAATAAGTAAGATAATAACTAACGATGGCAATGCTTTATTTATAGATGTTGTATCAGACTTAATAGAGGCTAGAAGATTTTATAAGCTTTTTATCTCTGAGGAAAAACATCTTAAGAATGAATGGAGAGATATTGAGCCTAGGTAAAAGTACAAATTTGTGTCACTTTTAGGATGACTTATCAAAATGATTGAATTTGAGTATCTTTATCAAAAAATCAATTGTATTCAAACATATGATCTAGACAAATTTATTCTTACTAACTTATATATGGTCTCACACTTTTCCAATCAGAAATGTCTATTAAATGCATGTTTTATACTACTTTGTATTCAATTACTAAAGAAATAAAGTTATTTTAAAAAACTAGTGTTTCAATAACTCTTACTATTTTTATGATTTTTTTTAATAACATATAAACACCATTTTATAGAGCTCAAAGTTAAGAAATTTCTCATATAGATTTTATAGTGTTTTAATTAGATACAGTATATTGTAATTAAAAAATTTAACAAGCAAGTATTTTAACACTCAAAAAGATGTTGAATTTAAGAAAGAAAAAAAATAGTAAATCATATCAAAAAATATTAAAATTATATGATGTTCTAGTGGAGAGAGTCCTCTTCAAGAATGTATAATTTTTCTTCTAGTTAGAATAGATTTATTTTTAAAAATGTGGTGGGAGATGAAAACTATCAATTTCAAGTGAGTTGAAATTTGAATCATTATACAAGAGAAAATATAGGTCTAAAGCCAATTTTTTATTTGATTGTTCTAGCTATATATGTTATTTATAACATAGTTTGAGATCAAAGGGAAATAATTTTATTTCCATATAGTTTTTTGGTGGGAACTAGACCTCTAATTTTTAGCATTTTTTAGTAACTAAAATTTATCTATAAAAATTAGAAAATTATATTGATTCTTATTCCAAATAATTATTAAAAATTATAATCCTAAACTTCATCCATTTCTACACCTTTCATTATTTTACTTCATTTTCAAATTCTAAAGAATAATATTAGTTTTATGTCATTGGAGGTCAACAATTATACTTTTTTTATCCTTTTCCTTTACAAAAGGGTGGCATAGGTTTGTGCTTTTACCTGCACTAATGAAGAGAAGGAAATCATCAATTATAACAAGTCCAATGATTCAATGTATGGTGAACGGGTGGCCAAGTATGTATCAACAATATAATCTTCATAGATGGTAGCAAATGATAAACTACAAGACAAATCAATAGCTACTGAAGAACTGAAATTTGTTGACAAATGTGTTCAAACAACTTATGAGAAAGAAGAAGAATTAAGTTCACAAGTGTCTCAAGAAACTAAATGCAAGATAGCATATATAGACGATACAAGCCTTCAACCAACACAAGAAGTTAAATACATAATACTAGAGGTGGTCGAGGAAAATTACAATCAATTTCTTGCTATAGATATTAAAGAATCAAATCAAAGCATAATAGAAGAAGAAAAGGTCACCCCACAACTTGAAAAAGAGTAGAAAAATTATGACCAATCAACAAATTTTGTGTAAGAACAAAAAAAATAGAACAAGCCCCACCACAAAGTAGTTAGAAGAAAACTACTTTGTTATCAAGCAAGAATACCATGAGTGTTGTAGTGAAGAAAATGACATTTTTGTCTTGTATGTAAATCTTTCTTTTGGAAAATTGTCCTTTTCCCTCTTCACTTGAAGCTTGTTGCAACTCATGCTATATAAGTGAGTTCCCAAGTCTAGAGGAAGGGTCAAGATTCATTTTTGTTGAACTAATTTTTGTTCATGTTTTGAGTCAATCCATGCATACTATGTAATTTTGTTCCAGATTTTGAATAGAAAGTTAATAGGGGCTTGTCTAATAGAGCTTTTTTCTTTTATAGGGATGGTCATTGAATTATATACAATTTCAAAGAAGTTAATACAAAATGTAGAAAGCTACATGTTCATCTTAGATCTTGTCTCTTCTTTCATCTCCATTTTGTTCTCTAAGATTTAATGAACAAGTTTATTAAATTTCAGTTGTAATTAGTTTTGAATTATATTTCAATTTTATTTTTCTAATAATCTAATGGGTTATGCAAATTCTTAATGTAACTTGGAATAACTTTATGGGTTTCATTGAAGATTTTGATAAATATGAGATCTAGAAATGAATACTAATAATCTTTTCACAAAGTGTTAAGATAGATTTAGAAGTAGATGTCTAATTCATGTGAGTTTATAGCCCAATAGATAAGGCACTAGTCATCCTCTAAAGTTGATCTAGTTGGAATATCTTATACTATGCAAAAAAATCATATAAATCAATCATTTTAATATTCTATTATTAAAGTTTTGAAATGTCATCCGGTACTTGATTCATGGAGTTCTAGGGGTTGATAAAGAGCCTTTTGTCATCTCTTTTACTATCCTAGAGTTAGAATAATTAGGGATAAATCATTTTCTATAAGGATATTCATTTTTGAACTATGAGTTGTGAAGAAATAAATATTGAATTCCTAAGTATACTTGCCAAAATTTTGCAAAGTTCAAAAAAGGAGAAGACATCAGAATCTTGTCAGTTGGTCCTTTTATTTTGCTTCTTAGAATACCCATTATGGTCTCTAGCTGATTCCTATCTTTTCTAATCTTGTAAGAGGTTTTAAAATTTTGTCAAATTAGAAGCCAACACTGGCTTCAACACTTCATAACATTCTGGATCATACAGTGATTCCCAAATTAACAGCAACAATAGATACTTGGGATCCTCACAGGGAGATTGTGTCAATACATGCATGGTTACAACCTTGGCTTCTTTGTTGGGCCAACATATGGAGCCTTTATATCCAATTATTCATTATAAGTTGGGGAATGCACTTCATGCCTAGCATGCAAGTGATGCATCTACATATGCAATTTTATCACCTTGGAAAATTATATTTAATCCTGCTAGCTTTGTGCAAGTCTCCATAATAGGTCAAGATAATCACACCACTATTCCTTTCTCAAGGATACTATATCCATTTTAAGAACTATCTATTCCATTATGAAAATACATTTGAATTACCAACCTAGGGACGTAGGACTTAAAATGGGTCAGCACAATATGTTCACTAAGTTCCTTTAAGAGTCTTAACACCTATGCTATAGGAAAGTAAAATGCATGAAAGAAATCTATACTATTAACACATAATGGTAAGTACACTTAGACTAACAATAGAGAATTGTAGAGAACTTTGAAAAAGGAATTCTAAACTAGTTGCCAATTCAAACATCCACTATGACCATTTTCCACAAGTACCGTAGGAACTTTCATAGTAACGATGTTGCAAGGCTAATGCAGTAAATCTATCTTAAAATAGGAAATCATAAGAAATAAATCTACTCTACCTAAATCTATTCCACCTCCCATGTGGGCCCCCTTGGTTGGCTTCAACTAACCAAGAGCACAACAAGTATTCAAAAATCACTTTCTCATTAGAATTCTTCTTTTGTTACATGATTGAATAATTCATAGAGAATAGAAAAGAGAAACTTTAGAATCCCTCTAACTTCCCCTCCTTCCTTATATATAGAGGATTGGAACTTATTACAAACATAACATAAAAATTGTGAGAAAACATTGTTAGAAGAAAAAGGTGAAATGCCAACCATGACTTTAAAACATTGATTGAGCAACAGAATAACAGTTTGTAGATAATGTAGCAAGTTGGGTCTCCTGGAATAACTCCTCTTGTAGATGTAGCTTATCACTTAGAACTGACCTGCACTTCTCATGCTATGATCAGTCTTCATTACTCCTTTAATATAGTGCTCACCACTCTTTCTGCCACTTCTCCATTTCTTGAAAATTAGAAACATTTGAACATATATGCACAACAACATTTCTACTCTTATTCAAATATTAGAACATAGCTTAAAACATATATGTAAAATACTACACTTTATATATAATATTAAGAAAGGTATATCATATCCACTACCCATAGATTTAATAAGTTCTAGCTACATCCAGCATAAGTTCACAAGACATTTAAAAAAGACATGTTGGAAATGTTTTTCACAAGGCTCAAAGAGTAAGTTCAGACTATATAAAAACTATATCAAATTTGAGACATTAATATGCCTCATCATTTGTCCCCCACTATGAAAATGCTTGTCCTCAAGAATTGTACTTCTTTTCCATTGCTCTAAAATCTCCTACTGTATTCTTCCCCTATTTTCCACTTCTAAAGGTGTAGAAATATCCTCTAGTTTGTCTCCAATGCTCACCTAAGTGCTCTTCAACTAATGGGTTTAACCTAGTAGCACTATTTTCATACAGGGGCCAAAGAAGGTTAGGAGGTTGAAAAGTTAGTGGCATCCATAACTCTTTCCTAATTTTCCTTCCCAATTGCATATATTTAGCCACTCTATTAACTGCTACCTCAAAATTAGTAGGGCTATGTGGTTCAACCTTCTTGAAAGGTTCTAGCAAACAACTCCATCTATTTCTAAGCCTTGCAATTTCTCTTTGCTGTATGAAATTAGGAAGTGTATGATATTCTCTATAAACTTTTTCCCTTTCTTCAAACACTTTTTTTTTGATTTTTGGTTTTGGCCTTCCACAAGTTAATTTGAACCAATCTCTCAAGAGGTCATAAGGCTTATGGGATTTAGCCTAGAGTGGCAATAGTTTAGACTTTTCAAGATCTCTATACGTATCTAATTGTATATCATAATTTGTTTCATTGTGCATCTATGACATTAGAGCTCTTAAGTGAACATCCCCTATCTAAAGCAGAGGATTCCACTCTGTTTCATGTGGAATTATAAAAATATGCAAATAGAGCTCACACAACAAGTTATTTTTCCATGAGGGCAAAGTGTGATACACATTATAAAAATCTCGAGCATTCTTAAATTCACAATCAATATTTGTCATTATCATCATCAACTAAAATAACAAAAACTATTCTTTCAAACAAATAGCATACACCCTTGGGGGTGGTCTATAGGCCATAACTTGATTAGCTAGCTTCAAAGCTTTATTCATTTGTTGCTTCTATTTTTCTAGTTGCTCCTTTAATTATTCAATTTCCTCATCTCTGTCAAATATTTCCTTCTGCATCTGGTCTCTCTTACTTCCACAAGGCTTTCTAAAAAATAAAATGATTATATAAACCAAACAATATAGACTAAATTGTAGATGACAAAAAAAATTGAGCTTTAGATTTCATCTTTTTTTCTTTGGCAACATGCTGGAATTGTTGGGTGTACCAGGAAGATTTGTTAGGTATAAGAGATACATTGGAATATTTAGGGACTAATGGCATGGTAGGTTGATCATTGCTAGGGACATTTTCCTAGAACAGTAGTAAGATTTGATTTGCACATTTCCTTATTATCTTGTGGTACCTAGTTGATAGGCTTATTTTCATGTGTTTCTACATTTTGGGGCTCCAATTGCACTAGAGAATCATCTAGGATATTTTCAACTACTAACCTTGTATGAGACTTTGAAATTGGGGCATTCAAGTTTTCAATGGAAGCTGGAGATACTCAACCTCACATACAAGGGCTTCTATGCATAGGAACCTCTTCAGCTTCAACCACTTTGTGGGTCTATTTTAGTTTAGGCATGACTAGAGTAGATGCTATAGGAATGGTTATTGTAGGAACAAACTTCTTTCTTTTTGTTACTTTAAAAGAGGTGCTTTGTACTTCCTTTTTAAGGTTAGGCTAACCTTATGCTTGCCTTTACCCCTAGAAGAGCTCGGTATATCAGCCTCTAACTTAGGCTCAACAAGCTTATCAAGAGAGGGTTCTTTTTCCATCTTAACTGGATTTTGAGTTGGCTCTATGGTTTCTTCCTCATTTTCTAAGTTTTGAGGAATAGGGTTGGCTTGAGGTTGTAAGGTCTTGGATTCAACAAGTTTTTCCCGTGAAATAGGGGAGGAATCCCTAAGAGATCTTTCAACTAGAATTTTAATGAGGGCATGATGCGAAATAGAATTTGCCTTTCCTTTTTGAGTTTCCTCAACACTAATACTCAACATATTATAAAGAGAATTAGGGACATTAACTTGCATGTTATGTCTTATGCAACTGAGCAATTTAAAATGATGAACATGCAAGTTTGAAAACCTACCTTCATAGGTTAAATACTTGATAATCTAGGTTGCTCACTCTGAATATGGAGGTGGAAGAGAAAATCTCTTACATATTTTTTTTGTAATATTTAGTTGAGGGTCACCTGGTTGAGTGAACTATGCCCTTAAAGACCTGGCATCATGTTCATTTGGATAATGCTCCCCAATTACCAATAATCTTATGACTTTTGCTATCCTCTCTTTGGTAGCAATCACTCTTAATCCCCAAACTGAAGCTTCCCTTTCATCAAATGTCATCATGAACTCCATTGCCACTTCTTCATTGAACTCTTTTAATTGTAAGAAGTAACCAAGCCATCCACAAGCATGAAATCGTTGAATGGCTCTAGTATTCATGAGTAAAAAAATTCGAAAGATTGGCTCATACATCTTTAACTATCCCCCCATCTTCAAAATTTTTGGTTTCCACTTTCACTATTGTGATAAATATTTTCCCCTTTTACCTCTGCAAATTCCCTCTTTCTATGAATTTCAAACTAATCTTTATGAAAAATGTCATATGTCATTGCCATGTCTCTTAACAAGACCCCTTTGTTTCTAGCATGTAAAATAATGATACATTAATAATGAAGGACATCAAGGCTTTAACTAAAGGTGTTCTCATAATAACTCTTAGCCCTTTCAATCATGCCAAGTATACGAGATCTTTTCCCAAAAATTGCAATAAAAGGTACAATAGATACAAAAAGATTTTTTTAAATAATGAAATGAAAGATATCAGTCTGCTACCAAAGTACATCCTATAATGCATACATGACTAGGATAACATGGATATGACATTCAAAAATTAATACACTTTCCCAGCCCCAACTAAAATTTTACAAGTGTCCACACTTTAAAAAATTTGGCATAGGAAGGAGAAACTGGCTTAAGTCTTATATGATATATATAATGTAGTATTATATATAAATATTGAAACCTATATGATAAAAATGAATAAAGAGTAAAAGAAATTGTTATATCTGAAAATATAAGAGTGTACATCCACATGTAGGTTGATGAGGTGGTGAATGCTGATGACCATAGAAAAGGTGCTAACAGAATTGTTCATTGAAAGTAGTAAAAATAGAATGTGTGGGTGATATGGAGTATGGGTGGATGGTAGATAGAGAAATAAGATGGGTTGATATGAAGAAAGAGGAAAGTGAATGGAAGAATAGACCCCATATTAAATGAGGTTTTATTATGGAGGTTCCTAAAATTCTATCATGGTATGGCTGCAAGAAGAAGGTTTCCACCCTCTACTGTAGGAACTGTGTTCATAAAAGCTAGTGAACTAGTTGGGTCGAATTGATGTAGGAACTATGATTTAGTCTATGGTTTATGATAGAGATGTAGTTGATGGCCATTTAAAAGTAACTTAAATTGGATAGGATCAATGGTTGTTAACTGCACTCTGCCATTGTCAAATACATGTTGAATTTCATAAGGCCCTAACCATCAAGTCTACAATTTCCTTGGATTCTCTTTGAAGCAAGAATAGTATAGGAGAGCCCAATCTCCTTCTTGAAATTGTTTATTCTTGATATGTGCATCATGTCACTACTTTCATTGCTGTTAAATAATTTATGTTCTTTCTAAAGCCCTCTTTCTTATTTCATCCAACGAATTCAAGTGGAGGAGTCTCTCTTGTTGTGTTGTAGGAAGACTGATGTTTAATTCTAAAGTACTCTACAATGTTTTATGTTCAAATTCAATGGGCAATATTTCTGCTTTATCATAGACAAGTTCAAATAGAGTGAATCTAGTTGTCTTCCATGTTGTCCAGTATGCCCAAACAACTTCAGTCAATCTGTTGGTCCAATCCTTCTTATGTATGTGCACTGTCTTAGTTAGAATGTCTTCAATTTCTCTATTGGTGACCTCTGCTTGCCCATTTTCTTGAGAGTGATAAGGACTAGATTTATGGTACCTTATGTTGTATTCCTTCATAAACTTAGTGATCAAGTTTGATGTAAACTAAGCTCCTTGTTCTGTGACAAGTTCTCTAGGCACTCCATAATGGGTGAATATTTCTTCATACAAGAACTTAGCTACTTTCTCATCTCTTTCATTTTTCATTGCTCTAACTTCCACCCATTTAGTTACATTATCCGTACATACTAAAATGTAGGATTTTCCACTTGATGGTGGGTCAATTGGACCTATGAAGTCCATGCCCCACTAATCAAAAGATGTGATTACAATCTATGGAATGAGTGGCATCTCATTAGTTTTGGTTGGTTGGCCATCCTATGACATTTGTCACAATTGGTTGTATAATTCATTGCATCCTTATATAAGATTGGACAATAGTATCTAGTTGTAAGTGTACACTAGAAATGTGTCCCACTCTAAACCCTTCTATCCAAACGATTCCATGAGTTCAGAATGCTTGAATGCCAGCTTAGAGCTCCCTATCCATGGAGTGCAAGAGAGTGTGTTTCAAGTTTAAGGGCTCTCAAATGAGCCTTAGAGATACTCTTCTTGCTAGTAAACCATGCAATGGGAGGTTCCAAAGATAAGATGCAAGAATGCAAATGTCCCAAGTAGTTTCTCAAGAATGCAATGCAAATGAAGATTAAGTTAGAATGAGATGCAAAGTGGAGCTATGCTAAAACATTTATGAGAGTGTTACAATACCATTATTAAGCTATGTGAGATTAAGCTACATATAAAAATGAAAGCTAAGCTAATCTAGAATGCCATGATGCCATAGATGAGAGAATGTAGACAAGAAATAGAAGTTCTCCACAAAGCTCCAAAGAAATCTGTTAGAAAACCTGCAGCATAACAATATTCAAAATGAGGATTGATTGAGGGGGAAAGCTCTCTCCCTTTTAAATTCATATGGACGGTAGAGATCAAGATGAAGATGGTGGATGATCAACGGTGGAATTCAAAAAGAGGAGTGATCCATGTGAACACACAAGTCAACCAATAGAATATAAGTTGACTTGTCATATAAGACAAAAGTCACAAAGCCTTTTCTTTTAATTGCAAAATAGAAAAAGGATTTTATGTGTGCACTTTAAGTGGGTTAGAAGAATGGGGTGTTTTATTTAATTAAAAGGGGACATGTTCTTTTAATCAAATAATGAACTTAGGATAGCATAGTAAAACTATAAGTTATAATCAAATAAATTGATTATTAGCAATTTGGTCTAGATAAATGATTAAATTAATTTAACCAAAATGTTGAGAAGGGGGCTAATAGTCTAGATGACCATTTTTAGGTGATTACATTTGCCCCTCTTTGACTAATGTGTGATCAATTTGGGAACACATTATGTCAAAGAAAATTGAAGCCAAGTAGGCAGTGGTAGATATAGATGTCTAATTCTGAAGAGTGAAATGCAAAAATAGATAGCAAGTCCTAAATGTACAGCCCGATAGTGCTAGTACTGAACACTAGGAAAAGATGATGTCAGAATTCAAGAAGAATGCTAACACTTAGAAAAGTGGATAGAGTGAGAGCGAGTGAGAAGATCAAACAAATGCTCCTAAGCAGTGATAGAGTATTTCTGCCCCCTCGGGATCGAAATTGAAATGAGGTAAGGGGATGCAAAAATTGGCTAGACATGAAAAATTAGAATATAGAAATTTCCAAGATGATAGATAGATGATTAGAACCCAAGAATGACTATAAGAAATTGATAAAATGCCCCTATTTGACCAAAGTTGACCACGAAAGATAAATCATAAAAATTAGGTCAAATCGAGTAGAAAGAGTATTTAGATGTGAAAAGGTGAATAGAAGTAGATATGAAGCATAAAAATGATGAAGACATGAAGAAATGAAGATGCCCCAGTGATGATTTAGAGATTAGACCTCAAAGGGTCAGCTAAATACTCAGAAGAAAGTATAATTTTAAAAGACAATTTTGACCATCAAGATGAACTCAAATTTCGATTTCGATCCTAAAAATGAATCTAAGATGTTGAAATTATTTAAGAGGTCAAAACTTTATATAATGTGATGATAAGATAGAAAAGAGATGAAGCGAAAGATTAAGAAGGTGAAAAGACATGAACAAGAAGAAAGTAAAGAAATATATGAAAGGAGTTAGCCGATATGTCCACAAAAAGATGAAGAGAGAGCTCTCCCCATATGCAAGAATGCAAGACTGAGCTAGAAAATGAACCTAAAATGCAAGCTAATATGCAAAGTGGTTTACCAGCAAGAAGCACATAACATTTAGACTCTTAATTTCATCATTGAGCATTTATTAGGGACATCATAAGATCATACAACCATCACTAGTATAACTATGAGGATATGAATATGTTCGATATTAGATAGGTATGTGGAAATCCAATCTAAGCATCAAAGACATGTAAGTCAAGATAACTACATGATTAGATTCCCTAAGTTTAATTTAGCAAGATTACACCTGTATCAAGGCATAAGCGCCAGGATAAACCCTGAGTGTGGTCTTGCAAAATAGTCAAGGATGATACATTTGTAAGTCAACATGTTGAATAGGACTAGCATAAATGCTTACAACACTATAGAAAAACAAAAGTATACCCACAAGAAGGAATCAAGAAAATATGTCCCATGCTCCTAGTCTTACAGTCAATGAAATCATTGAAAGACTATTAGGGAGGGAACACTTGGCAAAGAAATCATCATAGACAGCACACAAAGTAGATAAAGATCAGCATAGCTTAGTCATTTAAGTGTTAAAGTGCGTGTGTGCAAGTCTCTTGGCCATTTCTTCAAGACTTGATCCTGATAGTGAGAAATATCGTGACATCAAAGACCGTTGGTAAACTATCTGTAAAGTGTTGAAAAACACTTGATGTCAAAGTGGGTAGGGGTAGTGTTGAGAAACACTATTTTGTGAGTTGTCAAAGAAACCCTAATGCACAAGAATACCTCAATAGGAAAAGTAGCTATGCCCCCAAGATGAGGACAAGAAACAATTCCAAGCTAGGAAATGTGTGGTGAAGTGGATGATTGAGTTTGATAGACATAGGTGCAAGGGTTTCAAGTAGTGCCTGTTTCTAGGTTTTCACCACTTGACAGATTTTTTCAGGACTTTTTTCAATTTTTTGTATTTTTGTATTTTTGATTTTTTTTTTCTGATACATCAAAGCACCTATTGCTAGGTTTTCACTAAGATGGTCATTTTTCAGGACATTTTTCTGATTTGTAGGATTTTTTAGAATAATTTAGAGATCACTAGTTCTCAAGCAAGATCACATCATTTTCTCCCAATGTCTAGCAAGGTATAGGACACGATGGAGAAACAAGCCGATGGATAAGCAAAGATGCATAAAAAAAGAATGTGAAGCAAGTGAAAGTAATCCTCAAGAATTGACTCCTCAAGAGTACCCAAGCTAGGGAAAGAGGTGAAATAGTCATATGAAGCATTTTTTGGATAAGCAATGGAAGTAATAAGAAAGACAACATGTAGGATAAGCAATGAAGCCAACAAGTGAGATAGCATGAAGCATGTAGCCCAAAAGAGTAGCCATGTCAAGAAACCTATGAGAACCATGATTTATTTTATTGTGATCAAGACCAAGGGGTCAACTAGACATGATAGTGATGGGATAAAGCAATAAGAATAAAGCTCAAGATAGAGGCTATGAGTGAATGGGAGAGCACAATAGAAAATCTCTTGGATAAGATAGCCAATATGCAAAGATAGCTCAACATTGTCAAGATCAAAGAGAGAAGAGGGGATAGATGGATGGTGGAAGAATTATGCATGACATTTGTTTGCCAGGTTTTCATCATGGTACTTATCCAAGGTGCCACAAGAAGTAGTTTTCACCATAGGATAAATTTATTTCTCTTTACTTTTGCTACCAAGGTGCCACAAGAAGTGGTTTTCACCAAGGCACATTTTAAAAAAAAAAAAATTATTTTTTGAATTTTTTGAATTTTTTGAATTTTTAGAAATAGCTCAAGATTTGTTAATTTAGATAGTGCTCCTATAGAAAAGATAAGCCATGATAAGCCAAGACCATAGAAAGGTATGCTCAAAGATGCTAATAGGGTGATGAAAGAGAAATGGTAGTAGGAAGAATATATTGAGGATAAGAGTTCATGTATAGAAAGTAAGTGTAAGCTTTAGAGGATTTCATGAGGGTAGTTGAAATATTGGACAAGATCAACATTGACACACACCTTGAAGGGTATTGGAATGATGGAGGAATCATGGATGAAATAGCTTGAGATTTAGATGTATGAGGTGGTAGAAGAGATTTGGAAAAAAATGGAGTGGAAGGCTTTGGAATATTTTTAGAAAGATTTTTGGAAGAAGATGGAATGGAAGCCTTTGGAAGCTTGAATGTCAACTTTGAAGTATTTTCAATATTCAAGTCTTTTAAAAGAGACTTGGGAATCCATATAGCTTTAGATTTTCCTTTGGATACTTCAAAACACATTTCTTCAATAATGGGTTTAGGAACCCATATTTTCTTTGATTTAGCTTTTTTAATAGTGGACCTTTGTGGTCTCTTTTGTGCATTCTCCTTCTTAGCATTCACATGTTGATTAGATGGGACATACTGATCTTTCTTTTTTGATGGATTCTTATGTTTATCCTCACTTCCAAAGGACTTGGGATTTGTGGATGAATAAGGATGATATGAATGGTTTAGATGTATATATGGGTGAAAATTCATCAAGGATGAGTGTCTTTGTTGATCTTGAGGTATTATAGGAGAGCTAGGGAATGAGCTAGGAGTTAATGTAGGAGATAGAGGAACATAAGGCCCCAATATGGATGGAAGGTTTGAATGCTTTAGCTTAGATGGATAAGGACCAAGGATAGATTTAGAAGATGCAAAGGGATAGTGGGAAGGGATATCAACATCTTTACATTGAGGAACATAGTCAAAGCCATCAATAGACTCATGAGTAGCTTTGATAGGAACAACATTTTTAATAGGAGCACTTGAAGCTTGAGCACAATTTTGAAGTGGATATGGAGAAGTAGAACATGAGGGGATGCTTTGATCTTGACAAGTAGCCTTGGATAGCATAGGAAGAGAACTTTTCTCATAATTTTTAGTAAGCTCAAGGGAGATAATGGAAGTGGTATCTTCATTATACTTAGGAGGTGGACAAGTTATAGGATATGGAGGGGAAAAATCTTGAAAGAGATGAAAGGGTGCTTGATCTTGATCTTTCTTGGAATTTATAGATTTTTCTTTTTGAGAGTCCTCTTGACATGGAGCCACTTCTAAGGACAAGGGAGAATGAAGATTGAATGGAGTAGTGCTTAGATTAGACATTGTAGTGCATGAAGGTTGAGGATGTTTAGGATTGGTAGCATGGAAAAGGTTTGCCGTCAAGTGAAAGTTAGCTTGAGTTTCTTTTAGAGGTAGCCCTTGAGGATACACGTAGTCAATGTGGAAAGCATTAGGTTCTTTATTTGATGGAGGCATGTTGGAAAGCTTTGAAGTGTTGGAAGAAGTGGAGGTATCAAGGAAACCATCACTAGACATAGGTTCATTAATATGATTTTCTCAAGAAAAATATCCTCATCACATGAATCATTAGAGGTATCAATAATTTCATTATCAATAAGGTCTTGGATTTTATGTTTTAGCTCAATGCAATCTAAAGTACTATGCTCATTATGTTGATGATAAGCACAATAGATATCCAAGAATGGGTTTCCATATGAGCTAGACTTAGGTAACATGATGATCTTATTGCCAAGAAGTTTTTGCAAAGTGTCATCATAAGAATCTTCCAAGGGAGCAAAAGTTCTATTAGAAGTATGTCTAGAGTCCTTTTTTTGTTTCTCAAGTGAATAGAATGCATTCATGTCTTCATCATTATCTTGGTCAAAGATAGGTCCATCATGAAATTTTGGAATAGGCTCAAAGTAGGTATCACTTGCTTGTCCTCTAAAGAGGTCTTTAGATATAGAAGATGAAGACATTTGATGTCTTGAAGTAGAGCATGTAGACCTAGAAGAAGAGGATGACCTCAAAGAAGGTGACTCACATGCATGTAAAGACCTTAAGGAAGATTCATGTAATGATGAAATCTTTTCCTCTAACCTTTTCTCAAGTTTAGACTTCATTTCCATCATGCGCTTAGAGAGATGAAGGTAAGAAAGATCATTTGTCTCTTCTAGTTCTTTGTATTGTGCATATAGATCTTGAAACTCTTTAGTGACATGGAGGATATCATGATCATCTAGATTCAGTTGAAGTTTGGTAGCACAAGGTTTAGATCCCATAGTTTTAGATGCAAAGCCAAGCATAAAAGAGCCTAGAAGATAACTTGATGTTGAAACTATAGGAGGTAGAGTGTTCACTTGCCAAGATAGTAGAGAGAGATTAAAGTGACTTGTCAAACAATATGTCCAAGAAACTTACGACATGAATGACCCAAGTCAATAGCTAGGCAGGATGCCCAAATAGCCAAATAGATAGAGCAAGCAAGGTGACAAGTGAACAACTCTCCAACCCAAGAGTGTAGTCAAGAAATCAAGGTAACCATTTTAGCAAAAGGATAACTAGCAAGTGGACATAGACCATGAAGACAAAAAAGACCAAGAGCACTAAGACCAAAGAGCCACTTTAAGCATGTTCAAGAACTAGAGACATAGAAAATAAAAATCAAATGATGAGACTCCCCTTAGCAAACAACACAAGAAAAAATGTTAAGACTTGATGCTTTGACTTGGTTGACAAAGTTTGACAATAGTTGATAGCATACCAAGTTTGATGTTCAAAAATAATTTCTTTCCAAGCAAGATAGTGACACATGAAGTAGTCTTCAAAAAATCAAGCAAGGGACAAAGCAACCTTGCATGATACAAGCATATGTGAGGTCTTAAAACAAATCCCTAGAACTATCATCATGTGTATGTTCAAAAGATTCTCACAGGTCTAGCACATTCAAGAACACATCAAGCAATATCTACCTAGAAGTCATGGTTCATTACTCAACAACTTGGCCCACACTTGATGCTCCTTTGCCTCACACCAAGTGGTTTCCCACAAGAGATATTGGCTTTGTCATGGAAGTGCTATAAGCACAACCAAGGGAACATAGATGGTGAGTATAAAATCTTGGGGTGATCCGGGTAGTCCACTAGGATCGATCCTTGCACCAAGAAGTTGAGCAGCTAAAAAAGGTAGTTACTAACTTAGGGTGTTTAGATAGGGCTTTCGTTCATAGTGTTCCTCTTGCTCCCAATTATGAGACACCTCACCTTGCGATGAATAACCGATCTCGCGACCACAAGAGTACCTTAAGCATTCTTGCCTAGTGATCTCCCTATGGTCAAAATCCCATAAGCGATCACACTAGGCGAAGAAAAACACTACGTCTACCAAAGTTTTGTGTCCTTGGTAGCCTTGAGTTTATAGTGGGTTGGAAGAGCCAGGTAATCGGCTTGTCCCCACTTGGGTCGTTCCTCTCAGGTTGTCCAAGAGCAGGCCCTCTAAAGGATTCTAACTACACAAAGTGGATCAACTTTTGGAAGTCAAGATTTTTGGTTCACCACAAGGGTGAAGAGCATACTCTCCTATTCCAATTGTTTTCTCCCAAACATGCCAAGAAGATTCAGTTACCCCTTGCTTTTGAAACCAAATGGCAAGTCAAGATTTCTAATTCACCACAAGGGTGAAGAGCATACTCTCCTATTACCAAAAGACTCCAATCACAAGTTTTATGTGCCTATGGAAAATGAACAATTAGTCAATGTCACACATGAAAACAAAAAATTAAGAAATTTTGATTTTCTATGCTTTGGGCAGCCCTGCAAACAATGTTAGTAGCCCTTGCGCATTTGAAGCTTTGACATGCGTTCTTTTTATGCAATGTTTTAATTTTTTTTCATAAGGATGGCAACCTGTAATCACAACTTGTTAGCACCAAAAGTTAGTGTGAAATAACATAAAAATATGCAATAAAAAGTGGTGATCTGCCTCAAAAATCTAATTTATCTTCCAACCAAGTGCATGCAAAGAAAGTGCAAGTTAATCACAAATGCTCTCATTTTTACTCTTTGATTTTGACCTAGTCAACAAGATTAAACTTGTTTGCTATGATTTTATATCCAAAAATTAAAATTAAAAGAAGAGACCCTTGTTAAAAATTAGAGAGCTTTCCAAAAATGCAATAAATTTTAAAAAATCTCTTCATTTGCGCTCTATAGATCGATTTTGTCAAAATCAGCCAAATTTATCAAATCAAATTTTTGATCCTTAATACGACCTCAAAATTCAAAACACAAAGAAATAACCCCCATTAGAATTGAAAATCCTTTCCGAAAATGTAAGTTTTTCTAAAAAAGACACTAATGTGCGACCAAAAATGACTTTTTATGAAAATATATATATATATATATATATATATATATATATATATATATATATATATAACTTTCGCAAATCATGTCAAAATACTCTAAAAATTGGACTAAAACATTTTGGATACATACGCAACCTACAAAAAAAAATTCAGAATCAAAATCCAAGTGGTTTAAAAGATACGATCAAATCTTTAAACCAACTAGATTTTTGGCCTTCAAACCAATCTACTTATGGGTTGACCTTAAAACCAAAGTGATAATTCTAGAAAAGCACTTGATTAGATCCAATATGCTGCTATAAAAAAACTAGAGATAAGAAATGAAAGCAAATGGAGCTAGAAACTTGATTCATGCCCCACGGTGGGCACCAAAAATGTACACTCGAAAGTGTCCCACTCTAAACCCTTCTATCCAAATGATTCCATGAGTTGGAATGCTTAGATGCTGGTTTAGAGCTCCCTATCCATAGAGTGCAAGAAGCTAGTATTCAAGCATGAAGGCTCTTAGCCAAGCCTTAGAAATATGCTTCTTGCTAGTAAACAATGCAATGGGAGGTTCCAAAGACAAGATGCAAGAATGCAAATGTCCCAAGGAGTTTCTCAAGAATGCAATGCAAATGAAGATTAAGTTAGAATGAGATGCAAAGTGGAGCTATGCTAAAACATGTATGAGAGTGTTACAATACTATTATTAAGCTATGTGAGATTAAGCTACATATAAAAATGAAAGCTAAGCTAATTTAGAATTCCATGATGCCATAGATGAGAGAATGTAGACAAGAAATAGAAGTTCTCCACAAAGCTCCAAAGAAATCTGTTAGAAAACCTGCAGCATAACAATATTCAAAATGAGGATTGATTGAGGGGGAAATCCCTCTCCCTTTTAAAGTCATATGGATGGTAGAGATCAAGATGAATATGGTGGATGATCAACTGTGGAATTCAAAAAGAGGAGTGATCCATGTGCACACACAAGTCAACCAATAGAATATAAGTTGACTTGTCATATAAGACAAAAGTCACAAAGCCTTTTCTTTTAATTGCAAAATAGAAAAAGAATTTTATGTGTGCACTTTAAGTGGGTTAGAAGAATGGGGTGTTTTATTTAATTAAAAGGGGACATGTTCTTTTAATCAAATAATGAACTTAGGATAGCATAGTCAAACTATAGGTTATAATCAAATAAATTGATTATTAGCAATTTGGTCTAGATAAATGATTAAATTAATTTAGCCAAAATGTTGAGAAGGGGGCTAATAGTCTAGATGACCATTTTTAGGTGATTACAGTAAGTACCTTTAGTGTTGTTCTTTTCCCTACAAAATGGCCTCCACATGGTTCATCATAACAAGCATGCAGTATATCATATATCTCATCTTCCCTAACACATCTTCTCATGACCTAATCTAGTCCTACGTAGAAGAGATCGTTATCTATCCAGGAATATTAAAAAAATTTCTCTACTAGCTTTCTCCTTTCTTTGTGAGAGAAGTGTGGGGGCAGTCTATTTACAACAAGATAATTTGCTATGTTTGCATACCATGGTGTATGAGTTGCTATATGGAACAAGTACTCATCTGGAAGGGTATCATCAATTGGAGTTGGATCTTCATCAAAAATGGTCAATCTAGACAAATAATCTACAACTATGTTGGATTTACCTGGCTTATCAATAATAGTAATATCAAACTCTTGTAACAACAAGGTCCATCTTGCCAGTCTACTAGTGACAGCTGGTTTGTTCATTAAGTACCTTATAGCCGAGTGATTAGTATGAACAAAAATAAGATATCTAGTTACATAATGTCTAAATTTGTTCAATGCATAAACTACAACTGAAGTTCTTTTATAGTTACTACGTAACTCAACTTGGGTCCATGAAGACTTTTACTAATATAGTAGATGTAATTCTCAAGATTAGTAGGGTTTTGTCCTAACACAAATCCTATGACATAGTCCAATGCATCAGTATGAATATGAAATGGAATTGACCAATCTAGTCCCTATAAAATTGGTGTCATGGTGAGGAGTTTCTTAAGCTGTAGGAACACTTCATTACATTCGAGTGTCCAAATGAATTCTACTTCCTTAGTCAACAATGTATACAAAGGACTAGCTATTTTACTGAAATCTTTTATCAAACACCTATAATATCTAGCATGACTTAAAAAGATCTTACATCTTTTGGTTTTTTAGGTATGGTTGGTGTTAGAATTACCTTTATCTTAGCTGGATCCAATTGAATTCCTATAATTGATATGAAATGACCAAGCACCACTCCTTATATGAGCATGAACCATTTCTCACTATTGAGCGATATATTATGTTCTTTACATTAGATAAGAACCTTTTCAAGATTCATCCAAGCTTCCACAAAGGTGACTCCAAATGTTGTGAAATCATCCATGTATATTTCCATGCAATCATGTGATATATCAGCAAAAATGTTGATCACTACTTGTTGAAATGTTGCAAGGGCATTACATAGGCCAAATGGTAAAATAGAATATGAAAAAGTACCCCATGGGCATGTAAATGTAGTTTTGTCTTGATTTTTAGGAGCAATACTTATTTGATTATAACCACTATACCCATCTAGAAAAGAGAAATACTTCTTACCAACCAGAGTGTCCAAAGCTTGATCAATGAATGGTAAAGGAAAGTGATCCTTTTTTGTTTTCTTATTCAATTCTCCATAATCTACAAAAATCTTCCATTCCCCTCCCTTTTTAGGCACTATGACCAGAGGTGACACCCATCTACTATCAAATATAGGATATATAAAACTAGCATCAAGCAATTTTTGCAATTCAGATTTAACTATTTCTCTAAGGGTTGGATTAATCCTTCTCTGTAGTTGACAGAGTGGCAAGCACCCTTCATTGATGTATATTCTATGAGTGCATAATGTAGGACTCAACCCTTTCATATCCCCATAGTCGTATGCAAAAGCCTTTTCATGTTTTTGAAGAAGCTCTATTAACTGTTTCATCTATGTAGAAGACAATTTGGGATTGACATGGAGATTATGACCTTTTGACAACTCAAAGTAGTTGTAGAATCAATTATAGCAGCTTCAGAGATTGGACTTGTATCTAATTCACATGGTAAGTGTAATCACCTAAAAATGGTCATCTAGACTATTAGCCCCCTTTTCAACATTTTGGCTAAATTAATTTAATCATTTACCTAGACCAAATTGCTAATAATCAATTTATTTGATTATAACCTATAGTTTGACTATGCTATCCTAAGTTCATTATTTGATTAAAAGAACATGTCCCCTTTTAATTAAATAAAAGACCCCATTCTTCTAACCCATTTAAAGTGCACACATAAAATCCTTTTTTTATTTTGCAATTAAAAGAAAAGGCTTTGTGACTTTTGTCTTATATGACAAGTCAACTTATATTCTATTGGTTGACTTGTGTGTGCACATGGATCACTCCTATTTTTGAATTCCACCATTGATCATCCACCATCTTCATCTTGATCTCTATCATCCATATATCTTTAAAAGGGAGAGAGCTTTCTCCCTCAAAGGAATCCTCATTTTGAATATTGTTATGCTGCAGGTTTTCTAACAGGTTTCTTTGGAGCTTTGTGGAGAACTTCTATTTCTTGTCTACATTCTCTCATCCATGGCATCATGGCATTCTAGCTTAGCTTAGCTTTCATTTTTACATGTAGCTTAATCTCACATAGCTTAATAATGGTATTGTAACACTTTCATACATGTTTTAGCATAGCTTCACTTTGCATCTCATTCTAGCTTAATTTTCATTTGCATTGCATTCTTGAGGAACTCCTTGAGACATTTGCATTCTTGCATCTTGTCTTTGGAACCTCCCATTGCATGGTTTACTAGCAAGAAGAGTATCTCTAAGGCTCATCTGAGAGCCCTTGAACTTGAAATACACTCTCTTGCACTCCATGGATAGGGAGCTCTAAGCCGGCATCTGAACATTCCAATCTATGGAGAACCTCGGATAGAATGATTTAGAGAAGTGCACCTTTTCGAGTGTACATTTTTGGCGCCCACCGTGGGGCTTGAATCAAGTTCTAGATCCATTTTCTTTCATTTTTTATCTCTGGTTTTCTACAGCAGCATATTGGATCTAATCAAGTGATTTTGTAGAATTATCACTTTGGTTTTAAGGCCAACCTATAAGTAGATTGGTTTGAAGGCCAAAAATCTAATTGGTTTAAAAATTTGATCATATCTTTTAAACCGCTTGGAGTTTGGTTCTGAAATTTTTTTTTACAGGTTGGTTATGTGTTCAAAATGTTTTAGTTCAATTTTCAGAGCATTTTGACCTAATTTGTGAAAGTTATGATATTTTCTTTTTTTTCATAAAAAGTCATTTCTGATCACAAATCAGCATCTTTTTCAGAAAAACTTACATTTCTAGAAAGGGTTTTCAATTCTAATAGGGGTTCTTTCTTTGTGTTTTGAATTTTGAGGTTGTATTAAGGATCAAAAACTCGATTTGATAAATTTGGCCTGTTTTGACAAAATCGATCTCTAGAGCGCAAATGAAGAGATTTTTTTTAATTTCTTACATTTTTGGAAAGCTCTTTGATTTTTAATAGGGGTTTCTTCTTTTCATTTTTATTTTTGGATATGAAATCATAGTAAACAAGTCCAATCTTGTTGACTAGGTCAAAATCAAAGAGTAAAAATGAGAGCATTTGTGATTAACTTGCACTTTCTTTGCATGCACTTGGTTGGAAGATAAATTGGATTTTTGAGGCAACTAACCACTTTTTATTGTAGATTTTTATTGTATTTCACACTAACTTTTGGTGCTAACAAGTTGTTATTACAAGTTGCCATCCTTATGAAAAAAAGTGAAACATTGCATAAAAAGAACGCATGTCAAAGCTTCAAATGCACAAGGGCTCCTAACGATTGTTTGCAGGGCTGCCCAAAGCATAAAAACCCAAACTTGCTTGATTTTTGTTTCCATGTGCAACATTGAATAATTGTTCATTTTTATAGGCACATAAAACTTGTGATTGGAGTCTTTTGATAATAGGAGAGTATGCTCTTCACCCTTGTGGTGAATCAGAAATCTTGACTTGTCATTTGGTTTCAAAAGCAAGGGGTAACTGAATCTTCCTGGCATGTTTGGGAGAAAATTATTGGAATAGGAGAGTATGCTCTTCACCCTTGTGGTGAACCAGAAATCTTGACTTCTGAAAGTTGATCCACTTTGTATAGTTAGAATCTTTTAGAGGGCCTACTCTCGGACAACCTGAGAGGGACGACCCAAGTGGGGACAAGCCGATTACCTGGCTCTTCCAACCCACTATAAACTCAAGGCTATCAAGGACACAAAACCTTGGTAGACATAGTGTTTATCTTCGCCTAGTGTGATCACTTATGAAATTTCAACCATAGGGAGATCACTAGGAAGGAATGCTTAAGGTACTCTTGTGATCGCGAGATCGATTACTCATGGCAAGGTGAAGTGTCCCGTAATTGGGAGAAAGAGGAACACTATGAATGGAAGCCCTATCTAAACACCCTAAGTTAGTAACTACCCTTTTTAGCCGCTCAACTTCTTGGTGCAAGGACCGATCCTAGTGGATTATCCGAATCACCCCAAGATTTACACTCACCATCTATGTTCCCTTGGTTATGCTTATGGAATTTCCATGACAAAGCCAATATCTCTTGTGGAAACCACTTGGTGTGAGGTGAAGGAGCATCAAGCATGGGCCAAGTTGTTGAGTAATGAACCATGTCCTTTAGGTAGATATTGCTTGATTTGTTCTCAAATGTGCTAGACCTATGGAAATCTTTGGAACATACACATGATGATAGTTATACAGCTTTCTTTTAAGACCTCACATATGCTTGTATCATGCAAGGTTGCTTTGTCCCATGCTTGATTGTTTGAAGACTACTCCATGTGTCACTATCTTGCTTGGAAAGAAATTTCTTTTGAACATCAAACTTGCTATGCTATCAATTATTGTCAAACTTTGTCAACCAAGTCAAAGCATCAAGTCTTAACATTTTTCTTGTTTTGCTTGCTAAGGGGAGTCTCATCATTTGATTTTTATTTTCTATGTCTTTAGTGCTTAAACATGCTTAAAGTGGCTCTTGGTCTTTTTGTCTTCATGGTCTATGCATGCTTGCTAGTTATCCTTTTGCTAAAATGGTTACCTTGATTTATTGACTACACTCTTGGGTTGGAGAGTTGTTCACTTGTCACCCTGCTTGCTCTATCTATTTGGCTATTTGGGCATCTTGCCTAGCTATTGACTTGAGTCATTCATGTCATAAGTTTCTTGGACATATTATTTGACAAGTCACTTTAATCTCTCTCTAATATCTTCGCAAGTGAACACCCTACCTCCTATATTTTCAGCATCAAGTTATCTTCTAGGCTCTTTTATGCTTGGCTTTGCATCTAAAACTATGGGATCTAAACCTTGTGCTACCAAACCTCAACCAAATCTATATGATCATGATATCCTCCATGTCACTAAAGAGTTTCAAGATCTATATGCACAATACAAAGAACTAGAAGAGACAAATGATTTTTCTTACCTTCATCTCTCTAAGCACATGACAGAAATGAAGTCTAAACTTGAGAAAAGGTTGGAGGAGAAGATTGCATCATTACATGAATCTTCCTTAAGGTCTTTACATGCATGTGAGTCACCTTCTTTGAGGTCATCCTCTTCTTCTAAGTCTACATGCTCTACTTCAAGACATCAAATGTCTTCATCTTCTATATCTAAAGACCTCTTTAGAGAACAAGCAAGTGATACCTCCTTTGAGCCTATGCTAAAATTTCATGATGGACCTATCTTTGACCAAGCTAATGATGAAGACATGGATGCATACCATTCACTTGAGGAACAACAAAAGGACTCTAGACATAATTCTAATAGAACTTTTGCTCCCTTGGAAGATTCTTATGATGACACTTTGCAACAACTTCTTGGCAATAAGATCATCATGTTACCTAAGTCTAGCTCATATGGAAACCCATTCTTGGATATCTATTGTGCTTATCATCAACATAATGAACATGATACTTTAGATTTTATTGAGCTAAAACATAAAATCCAAGATCTTATTGATAATGGAATTATTGATACCTCTAATGATTCATGCAATCAGGATACTTTTCTTGATCAAGATTACATTAATGAACCTATGTCTAGTAGCAGCTCTATTACATCTTCCACTTCTTCGAACACTCATGCATCTCCCAACACTTCAAAGCTTTCCAACATGCCTCCATCAAACAAAAAACCTAATGCTTTCCACATTGACTACATGTATCCTCAAGGGCTACCTCTAGAAGAAACTCAAGCTAACCTTCACTTGGTTGCAAACCTTTTCCATGCTACCAATCCTAAACATCCTCAACCTTCATGCACTACTATGCCTAATCCAAACACTACTCCATTCACTCCTCATTCTCCCTTGTCCTTGGAAGTGGCTCCATGTCAAGAGGACTCTCAAAAAGAAAAAGCTATAAATTTCAAGAAAGATCAAGATCAAGCACCCTTTCATCTCTTTCAATATTTTCCCCCTCCATATCCTATATCTTATCCACCCCGCAAGTATGATGAAGATACCACTTCCATTATCTCCCTTGAGCTTACTAAAAATTATCAGAAAAGTTCTCTTCATATGCTATCCAAGGCTACTTGTCAAGATAAAAGCATCCCCTCATGTTCTACTTCTCCATATCCACTTCAAAATTGTGCTCAAGCTCCAAGTGCTACTATTAAAAATGTTGTTCCTATCAAAGGTACTCATGAGTCTATTGATGGCTTTGACCATGTTCCTCATTCTAAAGATGTTGATATCCCTTCTCACTATCCCTTTGCATCTTCTAAATCTATCCTTTTTCCTTATCCATCTAAGCTAAAGAATTCAAACCTTCCATCCATTTTGGGGCCTTATGTTCCTCCATCTCCTACATTCACTCCTAGCTCATTCCCTAGCTCTCCCATCATACCTCAAGATCAACAAAGACACTCATCCTTGATGAATTTTCACCCATCTATCCATCTAAACCAGTCATATCAGCCTTATTCATCCACAAATCCCAAGTCTTTTGGAAGTGAGAATAAACATAACAATCCATTGAAAAATAAAGATCACTATGTCCTATCTAATCGACATGTGAATGCTAAGAAGGAGAATTCACAAAAGAGACCACAAAGGTCAACTATTAAGAGAGCTAAATCAAAGAAAATGTGGGTTCCTAAACCCATTATTGAAGAAATGTGTTTTGAAGTATCCAAAGAAAAATCTAAAGCTATGTGGATTCCCAAGTCTCTTTTAAAAGACTTGAATATTGAAAATATTTCAAAGTTGACATTCAAGCTTCCAAAGGCTTCCACTCCATCTTCTTCCAAAAATCTTCCTAAAATTATGCCAAAGCCTTCCACTCCACTTTTTTCCAAATCTTTTCTACCACCTCATACATCTAAATCTCGAGCTATTTCATCCATGATTCCTCCATTGTTCCAATACCCTTCAAGGTGTGTGTCAATGTTGATCTTGTCCAATATTTCAACTACCCTCATGAAATCCTCTAAAGCTTACACTAACTTTCTATACATTAACTATTATCCTCCATATACTCTTCCTACTACCATTTCTCTTTCATCACACTATCAAAATCTTTGAGCATACCTTTCTATGGTCTTGGCTTATCATGACTTATCTTTTCTATAGGAGCACTATCTACATTCAAACAACTTGAGCTCTTTCTAAAAATTCAAAAAAAAAAAAAAGAAGAAATAGAAAAAAAAAAAAATGAAAATGTGCCTTGGTGAAAACCACTTCTTGTGGCACTTTGGTAGCAAGAGTAAAGAGAAATAAATTTATCCTATGGTGAAAACTATTTCTTGTGGTACCTTGGATAAGTACCATGATGAAAACCTAGCAAACAGGTGTCATGCGTAATTCTTCCATCATCCATCTATCCCCTCTTCTCTCTTTGATCTTGACAATGTTGAGTTATCCTTGTGTATTGGCTATCTTATCTATTGCTCACCCCATCCTTCTCATTCTCTCAAATCATTCACATCTAACTTCATTCTTATTACTCTATCCCATTGCTATCCTATCTAGTTGACCCCATGAGTCTTGATCACAATAAATAAAACATGGTTCTCATAGGCCTCTTGACATGTCTACTCTCTTGGATTGCACGCTTTCATGCTATCTTACTCATTGGCTTCCATCGCTTATCTTATATGGTATCACACTTCTTGGCTTCACCACTTATCCTACATGCTATCTTTCTCATTACTTCCATTGCTTATCCAAAATATGCTTCATATGACTAATTCACTTCTTTCCCTAGCTTGGGTACTCTTGAGCAGTCAGTTCTTGAGGATCACTTTCACTTGCTTCACATTCCTTTCTTATGCTTTGTTTCTTATCCACTAGCTTGTTTCTCCATCATGTCCTATACCTTACTAGACATTGGGAGAAAATGATGTGATCTTGCTTGAGAACTAGTGATCTCTAAAACTTTCTAAAAATTTCAAAAAATCATATATGATCTTGAAAAAAATCCAAAAAATCAAAAAATGTCCTAAAAAAAAGATCATCTTAGTGAAAACCTAGCAATAGGCACTTTGATGTATCACCAAAAAAATACAAAAATACAAAAAATTGAAAAAAGTCCTAAAAAAATCTATCAAGTGGTGAAAATCTGGAAATAGGTGCTACTTGAGACCCTTGCACCTCTGTCTATTAGTCTCAATCACCTATTTTGCTACACATTTCCTAGCTTGGAATTGTTTCTTGTCCTTATCTTGGGGGCACAACTGCTTAGCCTATTGAGGTATTCTTGTGCATTAGGGTTTCTTTGACAACTCACAAAATAGTGTTTCTCAACACTTCCTCCACCTTGACATCAAGTGTTTTTCAACACTTTTCAGATAGTTTACCTATGGTCTCTGATGTCGCAATATTTCTCACTATCAGAATCAAGTCTTGAAGAAATGGCCAAGTGACTTGCACACACGCACTTTAACACTTAAACAACTAAGCTATGCTGATCTTTATCTACTTTGCATGTTGTCTATGATGATTTCTTTGCCATATGTTCCCTCCTTAATAGTCTTTCGAGGATGTCATTGACTAGAAGACTGGGGGCATGGGACATACTTTCTTGATTTCTGCTTGTGGGTATACTTTGTTTGTCTATAGTGTTGTAAGCATTCGTGCTTGTCCTATTCAACACTTTGACTTATAAATTTATCATCCTTGACTATTTTGCAAGACCGCACTCAGGGTTTATCATGGAACTTATGCCTTGATACAGGTGTAATCTTGCTAAATTAAACTTAGGGAATCTAATCGCGTAGTTATCTTGACTTACATGTCTTTGATGCTTAGATTGGATTTCCACATACCTATCTGATCTCGATCATATTCATATCCTCATAGTTATACTAGTGATGGTTGTATGATCTTATAATGTCCCTAATAAATGCTCAATGATGAAATTAAGAGTCTAAATGTTATGCGCTTCTTGCTAGTAAACCACTTTGCATATTAGCTTGCATTTTAGGTTCATTTTCTAGCTTAGTCTTGCATTCTTGCATATGGGGAGAGCTCTCTCTCCATCTTGTTGTGGACATATCAGCTAACTCCTTTCATATATTTCTTTACTTTCTTCATGTTCATGTCTTTTCACCTTCATAATCTTTTGCTTCATCTCTTTTCTATCTTGTCATCACATTATATAAAGTTTTGACCTCTTAAATAATTTTGACGTCCTAGATTCATTTTCGGGATCGAAATCCAAATTCGAGTTCATCTTGATGGTCAAAATTGTCTTTTAAAATTCTACTTTCTTCTGAGCAGTTAGCTGACCTTTTGAGGTCTAATCTCTGAATCATCACTAGGGCATCTTCATTTCTTCGTGTCTTCATCATTTCCATACTTCATATCTACATAAATTCACTATTTCATGTCTAAAATCACCTTTCTACTCATTTCGACCTTATTTTTATGCTATATCCTTCAAGGTCAACTCTAGTCAAACTGGAGCATTTTATCATTTTTTTTATATAGTCATTCTTGGGTTCTAATCATATATCTGTCATCTTGGACATTGCTATATTCTAATTTTCTCATTTCTAGCCAGTTTTTGCATCTCCTTACCTCATTTCAATTTCGATCCCAAGGGGGCAGAAATACTCTATCACTACTTAGGAGCATTTGTTTGATCTTCTCACTTGCTCTCACTCTATTCACTTTTCTAAGTGTTAGCATTCTTCTTGAATTCTGACATCATCTCTATCCTAGTGTTTAGTACTACTACTATCTCTTTCTGCATTTCATTTTTCGAAATCAGATATCTATTTCTATTACTGCCTACTTGGCTTCTGTTTTCTTTGACGTAATGTGTTCCCAAATCGATCACACATTAGTCAAAGAGGGGCAAATGTAATCACCTAAAAATGGTCATCTAGACTATTAGCCCCCTTTTTAACATTTTGGCTAAATTAATTTAATCATTTACCTAGGCCAAATTGCTAATAATCAATTTATTTTATTATAACCTATAGTTTGACTATGCTATCCTAAGTTCATTATTTGATTAAAAGAACATGTCCCCTTTTAATTAAATAAAAGACCCCATTCTTCTAACCCATTTAAAGTGCACACATAAAGTCCTTTTTCTATTTTGCAATTAAAAGAAAAAGCTTTGTGACTTTTTTCTTATATGACAAGTCAACTTATATTCTATTGGTTGACTTGTGTGTGCACATGGATCACTCCTATTTTTGAATTCCACCGTTGATCATCCACCATCTTCATCTTGATCTCTACCATCCATATATCTTTAAAAGGGAGAGAGCTTTCCCCCTCAAAGGAATCCTCATTTTGAATATTGTTATGCTGCAGGTTTTCTAACAGGTTTCTTTGGAGCTTTGTGGAGAACTTCTATTTCTTGTCTACATTCTCTCATCCATGGCATTATGGCATTCTAGCTTAGCTTAGCTTTCATTTTTACATGTAGCTTAATCTCACATAGATTAATAATGGTATTGTAACACTTTCATACATGTTTTAGCATAGCTCCACTTTGCATCTCATTCTAGCTTGATTTTCATTTGCATTGCATTCTTGAGGAACTCCTTGAGACATTTGCATTCTTGCATCTTGTCTTTGGAACCTCCCATTGCATGGTTTAATAGCAAGAAGAGTATCTCTAAGGCTCATCTGAGAGCCCTTGAACTTGAAATACACTCTCTTGCACTCTGTGGATAGGGAGCTCTAAGCCGGCATCCGAACATTCCAACTCATGGAATCGTTTGGATAGAAGGGTTTAGAGTGGGACACTTTTGAGTGTACAGTAAGAGTTGATGAATAATGTCTAGCTTATTAAGAAGAATACAACTCTCATTACATTCTTCATATGTGGTTAATTCTAACATAGAACTATTAGATACATCTTTTTCTACCACACAAGTATTATTAAGAATACTTTAAATTACTGAATCCTCTTCCTACAGCTTTAGAAAAGATTGTTTAGGTAACATCATAAGCTATGTTATAGAGTTTAACTCTTCTTCACCATCCCCTAAATCTGGCCATATAGATGTGCTTAAATCTAGTTGTGGTTGTGTGGGAGGATATAGATCAAATTTCTTTGTTGATTGACCATTAGATATGGTCATATTCCTTGACCTAAAACTTATATTTGCATCAGTTGCAGCTAACCATGGTCATCCTAGAATGATAGGGTAACCAAATAAATTGACTTTGGGAGATATAATCATGAAATTTGCAGTATACTCTAGAGAGTCTAGGGTTACAACTATGTCTTCTATAATCCCATTAGGAGTCATAGTAGAACTATCTGCAAGTTATAAAATTGTTGGGGTAGCCCTTAATCCTTCTATATTCAACTTTTTCATAGTATCCTTAGTCATGATATGTATAGCAGCACCAAGATAAATTAAAGCATTTTTAATAGACTGGTCATTTATAAGCACATTCATAACTGGACTTCCTAGATCAAAATATTTAGGAATGATCAATTTTCCTAACATAATGTCAGCCAATTTTCCTACAACATGGACTGTAGTTGGGTCCTTTTTCATCCTACCAGGATTTTTTAGATAGGCTTCTCTAATGGCTTTTCCATAGATAGGAACATCTTTAATAGCTTGGAATTGGGTTACTTGGACATGCATGTTCTTTAATTGATCAATAATATCAAAATATTGTTCCTCTATTTTTGCAAGTTTACTTTGTATGAGCTTCTCTAGAAAAGGAGGTTCATTTGTTGGTTGAGCTTGAGCTAAGCTAGTAGCATTAGTTGGGTCAACCTCTTTAGAAACTATGGGTTCTAATGTTGCAAGAGTATCTAGTATTTTAGTTATAAGAGGTGGTTTAGGAACTAGTAGGGTTGTACTAGATCTCAAATGTATATTTGCAACATTTAGAGTATAAGCATGGTATTGCTCAGCATCAACAGAATACATTAGTTTATTTGATTGTTGGTTATTTGGATTTGGCTAAGGTTGTGCAAGTAATTGGGTCTTCTTACTTGGAGGTGGCAGCATTAATGCAATTTTTTGGACTAGAGGTGGTAATTGTGGTAATTGTGGATTACCATTATTTTGGTTAGGGCATTGTTGAGGTCATCTCCATTGATTTATAGACTACCAATTCCCTTGGGGTGGTTGTCATTAGTTCTGTTGATTCTGTCATTGATTATTCTATTGGTTTGGCCAGGAAGGTAGGTAATTCTAAGACCATTGAGGCTATTATGGATTATTTTGCCAAGCATTATTCCAATTAGGTTGACTATATTGTGGACGTCCTTGGGTATTACAATTTTTCCATTGGTTACCATATAGATTTCAATTTTGCAAAGGGTCCTAAGGCATTCCTTGACATTGGGCCCATGGCCAGTGTTGAGCAACAAAGAATACTTGCTCATCCTCTCCATCTATTTTGATGGACTTAGTTGGAAGATGTTGGTTTTCCACGCTAGCAACCAATTTACATTGGCAATCTTTCTTTTGCTTTTGGCAGTGTGAGCAATACTCAACTAATTCTATCTTAGCTTTTGCATACTTCTTTGCAATTATTGTGTCAAGATGTATAGTGACATCATTTATAATAAGTTGCTTAAAATCTATGAGCAAATTAGATATCTCAAGCTTTCAAATACCCTAACTAATTCCTTTAGTAGATGTAGTCCAGTGTCCTTTTTCTTTCTTCATTGTTGACCTTGAGTAGTTAAGATAGATTTCCTTAAGGTCATCCCAAGAAGATTGATATACATCTCCATTAGCCATCAAATCTAATGCTTCTAGACAATTATCATTCACACCCCTCAAGAAGACTAGCTTTTGTGAATCCTTAAACAACACATGTTAAGGATTCTTCTACAACATATACAAGATATGTGAAACATAGTCTTCCAATGTTTCTTCCTCCTTTTGTGATAGTCTAAAGATATCATCTTCTCATGATTCATTTTCTTTGTAATACTCTTTGTATTTGTCTAGAAATAGAGTTTGCATTTCATCCCAGGTACCTGCTGCATTGGCTCCTACACCCATGAACCATCATAAAGCCAACTTTTATAATGTTATTGGAAACAACTTGAGTTTATGGGCATCAATGTTGTAGTCAAAGCTATGACAAAGTATGTCAAACTCAAACAAGAAAGTATTAGGATCTTCAGTTGTAAGGCCATAAAACTTTGGAAGAGAATTTGGAGGTATATTTTTGAGATTAGCATTGGTTACAAGGCTTGGAATAGGAAATGGAAAAGTACATTGTGTCATTACTGGAGGTATTTGATTATGAGGTTGCTACTAAAAAGGAACATTGGGTGCTAGATTGTTAACAATTGGTGGATTTGGAGCAATACTATCAAGGAAACTGGCCAAAATTTAAGCAAAAGGTTGAAGACCACTTGTATCCAAAGGTTCTGCTCTTGAGGATGATTTTTTAGGAAAAATAGGGCTTGCATCCAAAAAATAAAACTCAACTTCTTACTCAATTTCTTTGTTTAGATTAACAAACTCTCGTGGAAGAAATCTCCCATATTCATCTCGTTGTCTTCATCTTCGATGCATGAAATTAAATTGGTGACTTGTTAATCAAGCACTCAATCTTATGTTTTCTAACTAACACACTAATCTAAAAATAGAGGACTCATGAAGGTTCCTAGTTTGACACCATCCTTGGTAACAATGCCAAAAATGCAGGTTTCCATAATAGGTCAAGATAACCACACCACTATTCCTTTCTCAAGGATACTATATCCATTTTAAGAATTATCCATTCCATTATGAAAATACATGTGAACTATCAACCTAGGGATGTAGGACTTAAAATGGGTCAACACAGTATGTGCACTAAGTTCCTTTAAGAGTCTTAACACCTATGTTGTAGGAAAGTAAAATGCATGAAATGAATCTATACTAATAACACAAAATAGTAAACACACTTATACTAACAATAGAGCATTGCAGAGAACTTTGAAAAAGGAATTCTAAACTAGTTAATAATTCAAACATCCTTTATGACCATTTTTCACAAGTGCTATAGGAACCTTCATAGTAACGATGCTATAGGACTAGTGCAATAAATCTATCTTAAGATAGGAAATCACAAGAAATAAATCTACTCTACCTAAATCTATTCCACCTCCCACGTGGGCCACCTTGGTTGGCTTATTCTAACTAAGAACACAACAGGTATTCAAAAATCACTTTCTCATTAGAATTCTTATTTTGTTACATGACTGAATAATTTGTAGAGAATAGAAAAGAGAAAATTTAGAATCCCTCTGACTTCCTTCCTTTAACTTTCCCCTCCTTCCTTATATATAGAGGATTGGAACTTATTACAAACATAACATAAAAATCGTGAGTAAACATTGTTAGAAGAAAAAGGTAGAATGTTAACCATGACTTTAAAATATTGATTGAGCAACAAAATAACAGTTTGTACATAATGTAGCAAGTTGGGTCTTCTAGAATAGCTCCTCTCACAAGTGTCGCTTACCACTCAAAACTGACCTAGGCTCCTCATGCTATGATTGGTCTTCATTACTCCTTTAATATGGTGCTCACCACTCTTTGTGCCACTTCTCCATTTCCTAAAAATTAGAAACATTCAAACACATATACACAACAACATTTCTACTCTTATTCAAATATTAGAATGTAGCTTAAAATATTTATAAAATACTGCACTTTATATATAATATTAAGCAAGGTATATCATATCCACTATCTATAGGTTTAATAAGTTCTAGCAGCTTCCCACATAAGTTCACAAGACATTTAAAACAAACATGTTGGAAATATTTTTCACAAGGCTCAAAGAGTAAGTTTAAACTATATAAAAACTATATCAAGTTTGAGACATTAATATGCCTCATCACAGGAAACAACTGAGTGTTCATTTTATTGTACCTAATCTGATGAAAATTCTACATGAATTTGTAATTAACCCAACTAATTAGAAACTAGACCAATTTAACTGGGTTATGGCTTGGGCATCTTCTATTCACATTTATCATATGGTTGCAGTGTTGGAGGCAACAATTTTTCCAAAGTGGCAGCAGGTTTTGTATCATTGGCTTTGTTCAAATCCTAATATTAATGAAGTAACATAGTGGGTTTTAGGGTGGAAAGGACTATTTCACCCTGAGCTTCTTGCTAATGAGAGTATAATAAGTCAAGTAAATTTATCTCTCAAAATGATGAATCAAGTTGTAGAGGGTATGAGGGTGAAGGAGATTTTAAGCTATCTTAGGATGACATAGCAACACTAATTTGAGGCACTTCAGTAGAAACATATGCTCAAAATCAAGCCTCAACTTCCATAGGTAGTGGGATTCACCTAAATAATTCCATGGGTGCACCTTGGTTGAGTTCGAAGGAATTGATTGAAACATATGCACAAGAACATGACATCCAATTTTTCCCTAAAGTGGGACACATGCATGATGGCCTTTAGGTTTATGGCTTTGGAACTGTTAGTATCCTTCTAGATTTTGTAAAACAATAAGTTCTTGTACAATCTAGAGATAGATGGGTGATTGCATCATTGGAGCAGCTAGTTGAGATGCTCTATTATGTTTGCTAACACATTGCTTGTTGATGAAGATAGGCAAGGGAAATATCCCATGTGGGCCCACGTGTGATGAAGTGAATTGGGAATAGTAAGTGTCATGAGATTTTCATATTTTTATGTTTGTTGTGATTATATTTTATGATGTTTTATAACTTAGATATTTAGATAAATGACAATTATATATTGGAACAATATAGTTAAGATAATTTCATTATGATTTTCTTTTGTTCCATAACATTATTTCTCCAACTTTTGTCACATTTACAGTAATATTGTAGAACCCCCTTTCTAAGAGTACCAAATTGAATGATAGAAGGTCTTTATTTAAAATTGACCTATCTCTTTAACAATCTCTCTCATGCAATGGGTTCTTGTTTTTATTTTGGTATTTTATGCTATTAATAAGATTTGTCCACTAGAAAAGAGTTTTTATAGCAACTTGAATATATCAAAATTACTTTGAGATTTATTAATGAGAATTCATTACATTTTACTCTATTTATTGCAAATGAATTTGAAATTGGGAGGATACTTATTTAAATCTTTTTCTACATCTACATTTCCTAGAGTTTTTGGGAGATATCTTCTTGAGCAACAACAACTTCTCACATATTCTATGATATTCTCTTTTCATTAGATAGTTTCATAATGATCTAATACATTATTCATTTTAAGCTTCATTACTACTTGTTTTTTTAATATTTTCATGTAATATTAGTGATTGTGACATATTCTCTGTATATTTCCAAACTTTAGTCTCTTCTATTGAGTTGTGAATATTTGAATTTCTATTAGGTTTTACATTTAGCTTTCCACCTTGGATAATCAATATCGAAATCCAATGTCTATATTTAGTTTCACATATTTTATTTGTTCATTGCCATCTATGTCTATCTCATTATGCCATTCATTTATTTTTCCATACATATTTGAATGGTAGTAGATATAATCATTGGTAATCTAATATCCATGAATCTATTTCACCAAGAATTGCTTTTAGTTCTAGACACTCAGGATCAGAGTGAAAACTCATCTTCAATCTACTTCCTATGTAACTACCCATGGAGATTCAAGAACCAAAATAGATGGTCAATAATTTCAACAAGTTTCCTAATAGTCATCTATAATCTATTTTTTTTTAACTATGCTCGGTAATTGAACATATCTCATCCCATTTCCCTAGAGTTTTATTAATACTAATTAATTAGCCTAGAGCCTAAACCCTCCACCTTTTTCTAAATCATACCCACTAATTAATCCATCATCAATCATTCTCTCTATAACAACCCCTAAATTATCCAGAATATGGCAAAAGAAATATGAAGAAATCAAGACATATGTGGACTTTGAATGAAATTGAAATAAAAAATTATTTTTTACCATAATGGAAAAAATTTTGAAGTTGGTGAAGAAAATAAACAAAAAGAAGCTTCCATTAGAGGAAAAAATTTTCATAGAAAAATAAAATTTTACATTCCTTAGTGGTAGAAAATAAATATATTGTAAATTTTACATTGATTGATTAAGTTTGTTTGCTAGAATGGTCATGACGAGAAAGATTCTCTCATAGAATTCCTAAAAATTTATGATACTAATGTCATGCCCAAAATTTGAGGCAAAAACACACCAACTTTTTTTTTTAAAATAAATAATAATTCACTACATAAATACATGCTACACTAAAAGCCTCATGGAAAGCTTGACCTAGGATTTAGTGAGTTTTTTCAAATACATATCATTAAGATGCAAATATTGACATCTCCACATGTTGTACGAGTTTGAACCCTAAGTCTTAACACTACAAGATCATTTAGTTTAGGTTGAAAGAGTCAATTGATTTAAACATTAGGATCAAGGTATGACATCAAGCTCAAAGAGTATTTAGGGTTTTCAAGTTCTTAACACGGATTAGTATGCTTAACAAAAATATAAGACATTTTAGTCTTAATATGATTCTATATATTTTGATTTCATTATGTTGGTTCACTTCCCTAGAAGGATTACTCCTGCATCTTTTAGAAAGTGAGTTAAACCTTAATATTGGTTCTCGACCAATCATAATTGTTTAAACTAGATAAAGCCAATACTCTATTATTAAAAGATAAATTGAATCCTACACTTACCTTCTATCTATAACTACTAGCTGATGCCAAGACCAATTTCAGTACAAATCATCAAAATTCGAATACACCATGTTGTTTTAACATCTAGATAATAATAATGAAAGATTCAAATGAAATGTAAGATACTAATCATATTTGCTAATCATTAACCCAAACAATCTATTAAATTTTAACTAACATAAAGATACTATAGTAGTATTCCAAAACAACTTTATTAAATAAAAAATATCTAATTAAAACATAATTTGGAGCATCAATACAAATCAATTTTACTTACTAATCCTTTAATTTAAAATACACTACACTATAATAATTACTAAATAAATCCATTTAACTAAAAAAATTATTAATTTTACTAAATTTAAAACACATCTCCACTAACATAATCTTTAGCATACTAACTAATCCTCTAACATCTAGCCACTAACTATAACTACATTAACAAAATAAATTAGAACTAGCTAACATTAATCTTTTAATAACTAACTTCTAACTCTTACCATCTAACACTAACTATAATCTAGCTTTAATTTTAATTGAATCCTAACTCTAACTAACATATACTAAATAACTAATAATTTTTTTTAAAAACATACTAATCTAAACAAACTCTATTTATTAATTTCAATTAAAAACAATAAAAACATTTAATAATAAAATATACTAAAACTTATAAGTTAATAAAACTTAACTAAAATCTAAAACTACAATAAAACTCTAATATTAATATAACAACACTAACCACCATTTTATATAATATTAGATTCTAAAATCACATTTACTAACTACAAATTAACAACAAACTAACCTAAACAAATCCTAAAACTACCTACCACTAACATCTTATTTAACACTAACCCACATACCCATCCTCCCAACTAACCACTTTATATCTAACATCAAACTAAAAAATCCTAACATTAAACCTAAAAGAACAAATACTAACTTCACCAACACATAGCTTCTACCCAACAAACTAACACACACACATGACATACCCCCCCCCCCCCCCCCCCCCAAGCAATACCATGTCATGACAGTTCTATTTTTGTCACCTTGGAATTTTGTGATTAGCTTACTCTTCTGAATGGTCTAATACGTGTTTAAATTAGTTTAATTCTGGCATTATTATGTGAACTCTTCAAGAATTCAGAGATTTCTGAAAATCTAATTCTCAGATCAGATGTTTTATGTTTTCAGTTTTGTGTAATTTTTAGAAATTCGTCATCTGAATCAATTTGGATTCAGGAATCAATTTTATAAATCAATGATGAATGGTTTCAGTTTTATTATTGGTCTGGCTTGTATTTTCAGACTTGCATTTGGGGTGACAGTAAATTTTAACAGCACCTTGAATCTTTTGTTTGTTAGATTTAAGAATATATATATATATATATATATATATATATATATATATATATATACTTGTTGTTTGGCAAAGTTTGTGTGTTAGTGGGATTAATATTAACAAGTATTAATGTTAATATTAATATTGATATTAATATTAATAATAAAAAATATTAATATTAATATATATATGTTGATATATTAATATTAATATTAATTAGTATTACTATTAATATAGATAGTGATGTTAATACTAATATTATCTTGTGTTAATATAAATCTAAACTATCTAAAGTTAATACCTAAACTATCCTATCGCATGGTATTCAACTAAGTCTAACCTAAACTAGAAGCAAAGCCTAAGATATCTATGCATATTCAAACATGGCATGTCTTGGATTGGGCATGGTGGTCGAGATAGTGGGTTTTAAATGCTGGCAAGTTTTTTGAGCCACGAGCTAGTACTATCTTTGACAAGTGTCAAAGAGTGCTCAGGAAATGGGGTATTGGGTTAAGCTCGTAGTTATGAGCATTTTATCGCATGGTTAATTTGTCATTTTTTATGGATGTTGGTTGCATTTTGATTTCAATCTATTATCGATGATCTCCTGATGGTAAATGTGAAATCTTTGTGGAACAGGTTTCTCAGTGCTAAATTGAGGGAACTATTAATCATGGAGGAGTGTTTGATTCATCTCTATTCTTTAAGTCCTCATAATTTTGTGATTTTCATTCTTCTGTTGCTCCATGGTTGTGTTTCTCAGTCTTTGCCATTGAGAAAGTTTCTTGGTGTCTTTGGAAATTGGCATAAAAGTTGGAAGCATGGTCTAAGAGTTGTGGTAGAAGGCTTTATAGGTGTATTCTTGTGAGCATCGATTCACACTTATAGGTAGGGGGTTTTCTTGACTCTTTCCTATATTTTTAGTTATGTTTCATTAGATTTGTGAAGTTTTGTATATTTAAATTGTAAGTGGTTAAACCTAGATTTGGGTGTAAGGGATTAAGAATGTTAGAATGTTTAAGTTTTATTTACTGGTTAATATAGATACCCAAGCATGGTTACATGCAAGGTTCGGCAAATTTTAATGTTGCTAGGTTCTGTATGCACTCATACTTGAGTGTGGGTATGGAAATTGTATTTTGTTAACACTGTTGAATTCGAGTTTCGTTGTATGTTATGTGATGTATATGTTTAGTGGATTACATGGAGTGTGTTTGACATTTAAGAAAAGGGTCTATGAAGAGTATGGCTCTAGGTGCAAGGTTAGCTCTATTTTTTTTTACATAGTTACATGTGCACGTAAATGAGAAATGTGGAAGTTGTTATACGGAGTTTTATTTTTTATTATTTGGGTTTTACCCAAACATTCCTGTGATAGCAAGTTTGCATGTGGATGGAAAATAGCATGGTTTTGATGGTTGTTGAAAAGTCAAGTTTTGTATGTTTTCAAATTTTTGTGTGTTTGTATTTTTTTAGGTAGAAGGTGATATCTCTGTGTACAATACTTCTAAGTTGTGTGCATCTCAGCTATGATTACAAGTATGCAGTCTTTAAAGCTATGGTCGTGAACCGAGGGCATAAATGTGTTAATGGGAGTGAGATATATTGTTAAATGGTTAGTAGGGTATGAGTAACATTGATATTTAAACATACGGTCGATGAGATTAGGGTTTGAAATTTCGTTATGTTTAAGTCATGGGTTTTAGGCAAATAGAGCTATACAGCCATATTGGCATTTGGTAGTAGTTTTTACATAACTATGTTGCAAATTGGTAAGGAAGCAGCTAAATTGATCCTAGAGCTACAATAGTGGCACTGGGGTGGGTTCTTTGGTTTGGTGCCTATCTGGTATTGGTCGTTGGTTGGGGACTCTGGTCTTGGTTTTTGGTTTTTTATAGTTTAGATTGTTTGTGGTTCCAAGTCCCTGTAAAACCTGGGTTAGTTTATTTTTGGACTTTTCTAGTGGTTTCAGGTCCCTGTAAAACCTGATTTTGATAATGTTCTTTAGTTTGTTGCAGGTTTTTTACTGGTTGGGCTATCTTGCTTTATCTTTCTATTTTTTGTTAAAGGGTTTTGGGGTCCCTTCAAAACCTGCTTTTACCATAATCTAAAATAGTTGGGATTTTTTTTTTTTTAAATGGTTATTTTTGTCTCTCAACGTAAATATTATTATTATTAGAGCTGGAAGTAATCAATAGATTAGTCGATACTTTGATCTTGCGTGATATTTTAATTGCATGAAGATTCAGTCAAAATTTGTAACTTTATGTTATGTTGTTTCTAGAATGGAAAGAGGCATTTGCAAAACAGTTTTTGGAAGATGAATTATATTAGTCTTAGAGGCACTATGTGTGTGTCGCAAATTTAAAACTAAAAGGTGATGTTATGAATTGGAAATTGTTGATATTGGGTAACAACAAGTTATTTGATATACAAATAGAAAAGTTTATTTATTTATTATAATTTTGACTTTAAATTCATAAAGTAATCTATGTGTATATTGGTATATGTAAGTAAGTACATATATATATATATATATATATACATATATATATGTACCAGGTGTGTGTGTGTGTGTGTGTGTGTGTGTGTGTGTGTGTGTGTGTGTGTGTGTGTGTGTGTGTGTGTTTGTGTGTGTGTGTGTGTGTGTGTGTGTGTGTGTGTGTGTGTGTGTGTGTGTGTGTATTTATTTATATGTATCAATGTATATGTAATTTCTTGTGAATAGATTGTTAGAATTTAAATTTATAATTATAAATTGAATTACAATGATTTCTGGTTTTGGAAATGGAAACTGATTTAATTTTCAGTCTAATGTCAGTTTGTAACAATATTTTATTGGTATTGTTAAAAAGAAATAAAAGTACAGTGAATCCTAGAATAGTCAATTCTTTACTATTAGTTAATATAATGGGAATGTAGTTTGAAAGTTGGATGTTTGTGAAAAGTAAAGGGACAAGGCTATTTTTGATATATTTATTGTGAAATGATACAACTATGGTTTCATTTGGTTTTATATGATATTTCTATTGCTGATTCAATTGTTTAATTGGAGCAAATGAAATAAATGTATTGTTGGAATTGGAAAATGAATTTACGTTTTCTTCCAATTAGAATAACTAGAATTATGTGTCTGTTAGATTATGCAAGTGTGATCCTTTAGATTGGGTGGCTGTCATAAAGCGAGTAACTTGTGGTGATAGAATTATGTTGCCGGATGCCCTCTAACACTAGTCTAGATCCTTATGGGAAAGTTTATGACAATTAGTTAATCAAGTGGTAATATTTAAAATTTCATGGGTTGGGAATCATATAATAAGATAAGAACATTATGGTTTCACTTGACATATTGAGTTTTACGAGTGGCTGAATGTAGATTCTTATGTTGACACCCATGGACTACTGGATCATTACTTTTTTATATTCTATGTGAGTTTATTTTTGCATATCTGCGTGAAAAGAAAATTGTATTTACAGTACATCTGTTATTTGGATTTAATGATTATAGTTTTGTTATTAAATCTAACGTGCAGATTTTATCGATTTAACTTGTGATCTAAGCCCTGTTTTGTGTGTTGTGGTTGTGCTAATGTGATTCTAGGTTCAAGATATGTTTGATTACGGACCTAGAAGAAAATTGGCTGAGTAATATTCAGATTCAGTGTTTAACTTGAATGTAATTCAAAAGACGTTGTATTTCTGATAAGAGAGTATAAATATATAATATACTCAGATGTAATAAATAGTAATGTTACATTGCTGATTATGAGTTCATTACTGTACTTGTTGTATAAGGTTATTTGGTAATGGAAATTGTTGCAAAAAAAAAATTGTTCCTTTTTTTTTTTTAATCTCTTATGTATGTTTGATTTTAAGTTGTTTGGTTATATTTATGGTTATGTGTTGGTTAGGGTATTACATACCACACTGCCCAAGGCCCTAGGTTGGCCCAATCAAAAGCTAAGGCATGTGGCCCAAATCTACCACAAGATGCCCCAAGTTATGATGCCAAGGAAGGGAGTATGCCAGGTTTTTGAGAAGGAAAAAAGGAAAATGTTGTGGTGTTCACAATGCATGCCCCATTCCTCACTAGGAATGGGGACCCCCTACCTTTTTTTTGACTCTCAGACTCACAATTTGAGAGTCGGGAGAAGAAAATTCGATTAGAAGTTAGATTTCTAGAGTCAAAAAATTGAAAAAAAAAAAGAAAATTGAAAAGAAAAGAGAGAGAGAGAGAGAGAGAGCACATGCCACAAAGGGTCACGTACATACTGAAAAACTGCTTGTGCGCATGCCACAAAGGTGTCAAGCATGTCGAAGGGGCACTACATGTGCTGCGACACCATAAAAGGCTGCGTGTTGTGGTGCTACAAAGGGCTCCACACGCACCGCAACACCACAAAGGGTCATGCACACATGCCAAAGGGTGACACACACTATGACACCACAAAGGGCACCACACGTGCCATGACACAACAAAGGGTCGTGCACGTACTCCAAAGGGCACCACACGTCGCGGCACCACAAAGGGTTGTGTGTGCACTGAAGGCCCAGACACACATGCCAAAGGCTCACATGCATGCACCAAAGCATCTCACACTGTGCCACCATTTGTGCACATGTGATAAATTGCACCATGCATGTCATCTCACACTGTGCACCATGCCCACACCTCACCATAGTGCACTTGGATGTGTGTGCACCACCAAGCTCATTCCATGCGCACTTTGCCCCTCCCATTCACCTCTGATTTTGTTTAAGTAACTAGTTTTTGGGGGTTTTTATTTTGGTGTCATTAGGGTGTGTCTTATTTAAGTATTTTTCAACTCTACGGACTAATATCTACTTCTTTTTGTAGGTAAAAAAGCTATCCTTAACTTGTCGAGGTCATAACTTTTGACTCAGAGCTCAGAATTCAAAACTATTTACACCATTGGAAAGAAGAACTAAAGATCTAATTTTAGTCCCTAAAATAGTGAGCCTTTGGCTACCTAGTTTTAGGGTTTGACGAAGGTCTCAACTTGAAATTTTGAGCAGAAGACCTTTGAAAAAGCCATTTTAAAATGCCTAGAAAAATTTGCAAAAAATATGAAAAAGTTTCAAACATTTGATCATTTTGGATAATCTAGATCACTTGGTTTCTCACCAGGAAGGATAGGGCAGTTGGAGAGAAGACAAAGGTCGAAGATACAAAGGTTGGACACATGAAGTAGAATAGGTTCCTCATCTTATGTAGCTATTAATGACAAGATTCAACGTAGGTGCCTTGGGATTTTAGATTGAAGAAGCAGAAGGAGTTCAAGTTTATGAAAGTGATTGGCTATAAAGAGGGTATAAATCATCAAAAAGGGGTAAAGAATGCACACAAAAAGTTATCTAAATCCCCATCTGAGCAAAACCCAAAAACTATTTTTAAAATTAAAAACTTTGATTTTTTAGCAAATTGAGCTTTCGAGGTGTGGAGATCTGCAGGTCCGCATTTTCATGTAGGTCTGTAGCTCCACATTTTCATGTAGCTCTATAGGTCCATAGCTCTACAAGTACATAGGTCCGCAGCTCTACAATCTAGAGGTGCACTGACAATTAACTACCAGTTTCAAAAATAGCACTTTCCATGCATTAGGAATGCATTCTAATGGCAGTTTAACTTCGACACATGCCTAGTGAAAGACTAGCTTCTATTTTTGGAACCTCCATGCACTTCCACTTTGACTGATGGCTTCCTCCTACTTTCTCTCTCATTTCTTCTTCTTTTTTGACATGTAAAGGGCTCATGCATCCAATTAATGAATAAAATATGGATGGAGTCCCTCCAAGCACTAGATTAATTGTTAGTCTGTATATATTTAGTTTGTTTTAATATTTTTAAAGCATTTTATTGCATGAAAATATCTCTCACTCTCAACACAAATTAAGGAGACGGTTTCTTATAAATACCCCATTGTAAAATGTAACAAGGGCAGCCATTATTATGCAATAAAATTATGTTTTTGGTGCTCACATTTGGAGTGTAGTTATTCTTGCCTGAATGTGTCATATTTTTATGAATTTTATTTGTGAGATTATGATTGAGCCAAAGGTTTATTGCATTATTTCTAGTTGTGTGATCTTTTAGTTCTATTGTTTGCTACAGATTTACGAATTATGTTGATGTATCTAGCTTGAGGAGAGATCATCAAATTGTGCCTGCATAACTCTTTGTCTCACATGAGCACACTTACTGTGGCCTTGCAATTTGATGAAGAGTGAAACATCATTCGGTTATTGAAATTTCCTATCCATGATTGCATCAATGGATTTTAGGAAGTGTTGCTCTTATTTTCATTGGTTTCCTACCAATTTCTTTGAAAGTTTAACTCATAGCATGTTATTCTCTATAGCTTATGTTCATTTAGGATTTCAATTTCATGTTATTTTCTTTGCTAACCCCTTGTTAGAATAGGAACTCATTTTAGTTGCACTATTAGAATTGCATTCATCAAAAAACCCAAAAAATACAAAAATATTGTTCTTTTGTGTGTTATTTTGAGATAGAAAATAGATTTACTTCATTCTGAGTTCAAATCAAAACCAGCAAAGGCCTCCTCATGAACAATCACATTTATCTTCAATTGAGTGCATTTTGGTATGTCGTAAGACAAATACTAAACCTTGGAGTTGATCCCCAAAAGATTAGCTTTTCAACAAAGGAATTGTGCAATGGATTCCTATCATTGACCTTGTGCAAAATGATTGCCCAACAAAAAAAAGGTAAGTTAGACCAAACCTATCACAAACTTGTTCCATCCAAAATTTACACTAATCCCAATTTTTGGCATGACTATTATTGACCATGGGGGCATGTGATTCCAAGGTTACTTGGTGGAGAAATTTGCATGGGCAAGGATAAGAGGTTTTGAAAATAAAGAAAAGCTACAATTCCCATTTAATGCTAAGTTGACTTGGTATGCCATACCTATGCCCAAAATTAGAAATAGAGGAGAGTGACATCATCCTTGAAAAAGGGATAAAGGTGAGCTTAGGATAGGAATTAATGAGAGTAAAGGTTTCTAGGTAAGAATAGATAGATACAAACACACTTATGAGATAAAGTTAAGTAGATAGAATCTATAGGATTTTTATATGTATTTTTATTTATTTTAAATTTAAATATTTAATATTTAATAAGCTCAAAAGGATATTTAGAGAATCTTCTAAGATTCTTTGTTCACAAGAACTTTAAATTTCTATCCCATATAAAATCCAAAGCATATTTTCTCTTGGGAACACATTTATTTTTTAAGGCCATTTTTTTCCTAAGTATAAATTTCAAATTTATTTATTAGTCATAGGGGGTGGGGGTGCAGGGGGTGGTTTTTTTTTTTCTCTAAATTGGTTTGTAACATAGATGTTAAGTGTAATGCTTGAACATTTGAAAAGGAGCATTATGCTTCCTTATACTTACAACATTTATGAAATGAAATACCAATTGTATCATCAAATTCTCTTTAACATATTTTGAACTTTTAATTGCATGATTGTTTATCGTCATTTTATCAAATTAATCCAATCAAAATAATATGATTACGAAACATACAAATGCCCTATTAAGCTAACATCATCATATCAGATTTTTATGTAACAAGTATGCAAAGAAAATTGAAATACTAGAAAACTCATATGCAAGAATATTACTCAATCTTTTTTTTATTGAACCACTTGATTCAAAGGCTTCGTTAGGAAAGAACCAAGAAGAAAAATTGAAATCATTTCCATTTCCACAATAAGTTAACAAGGATGTTATTACACAAGAATTCAATCCTAAGAAGAATCTCCCAACATAATTGAATTTTAATAACAATTGCAATTTCTTTCTTGGCCCTTAACAAGGGATCCATCATGAATTTTTTAATACATCCCAATGATCATGGAGAGGATGAGAACTAATTGAGAGACAACCAATCATAACAGGATGAAAAAATCAAACATTCACTCCCATCCAGGTTTGTACAATAGGTTCATCATTGAACTAGACTAGGGAGAAGGTGGGATTTTCCAATAGGAGATATCGGCCACAACACCATAACATATGCCCTTTCCAGGCTAAAATCTCAAGAACTTTTGTTCTTCTACAAATTCCCTTTCAAGGCTAATATCACAAGGACTTTCATTCTTTTTCTTCTCAAATTTCAAAACTCAAAACATGGTTTGTGCTAATGAGTAGGGGCCCATAACACCCTACTCTCTTTCCCTCTTCTCATCCTAAGAAAAGAATCTGCACTGTTGGAGTCCAACTAAAGACCTCCTCCCATACATGGCCACTTCTACCCTATTCAAGGGTGAGTAATGCTGATACAACCCAAACAACCCCTTTGAAATTCAAAGCAAAACACAAAGGAAATAAATTTAAGAAAACTTATTTTCAATCCCTCCCAACATACTCAACACACACAAAGACATAAATAAGCAATAAAATTGAAACATGAAGCACAACATGAACAAAATGAGGTGAATTATTCCTACCTTCAAAATTGGGTTATGGAAAATTGAAGAAGTTTGAGATGAGTATTCCCTTCCTTCTCCTTCTCCTTCAATCCTAATTTTTACTCTAAAACTAGAGGTTGGGCGAACACTCAAAACCTTTTCAAAATTGCCTCTAAATAAGATCCTAAACTCAACCACTCCAAAAAGCAATAACTCCCCCACTTGCCTAAAGTTCTAGAGGATTCTAACTCAATTAGACCTAAGGTTAACCTCAAGGTGGAGTTAAAGTTATCCAACCCATGTTGAAATCAATCAATTTTTGCAATAAAGCAAAAATGGGGTTTTTGAGTGACCATAAAAGTCAACAAAAGGGGCTAGGGTGGTGGAAAATGCCCCCAACCCATAACCATAACCCTTGGATACTTAGATTCCATGATTTTAGGCCTTTAGGATTAATTAGAGACCTATCAAAAGCTAGGAATATTTTAGGACCTTCTAACAACCTTTAAAAATGCAGATTACTCACTAAACTTGATTAGGGTAATCAACCTCAATTACTAACTAATTAGCAAAAAGGTCACTAACCTAGTCCAACCTAGACCATTAGGTTACTTGGTCAACCCTAACTATCACATTGGAATGCATATACAATTCACGAGTGTCAAGTGACACTATAAAAACACTGTTACGAATATTAACATTTAAAGATTACCAAAAAGATACATTCATCCAATCCACGATACAAATAAAATACAAACAATAGGGTTTACATCTTTTGTTAGACACAAGCCTAGTTTCCACAATCGGTACATTGGGTTCAATTTCATTTCTCCTTTAGATTTTCCAACTAAAATATCCTGCACACATCAGTAGCTCAAGAAAATCACATACATATATTCAAAATCTATCTAGATAGTTACATAAATAAAAACATGAATCTTTCATATAATTAACTATTTAATTCATTTCTACTCACATTTAATCATCACTAACCACATAATCAAACTAACATAACTAATTTATTAATTTAGATTAAAATACTAGAATAATCATCGTTAGGCATGCATATACCTCACATCATAAACATCACCAATTAAGGAATACTGAACTATTTCAAAGCACAAAATCTAATCATCAAGGTACCAAATTCAACACCCTTATCATCAAGCAAAAATGCCTCATGTTATTGTTAGTAAAATTTTAATGTTTAATAGTCAAGATAATCTAGTAGTTCTCAAATCACTAAGTATTAAAACATGTATGTATCAACTACTCTCAATTTCATTAGGACATTCACAACATAAAACATTTCTTCATATCTGTTCAAATCTCCTTCAATAGATTTAACAAAGAAAATCATATTTAATACAAGGAGGGTCCTTACAACTAAATATCGTAAAATGTTTAAATTACTTGTTATAATGGACATCCTTGACATAGTAAGAGTACTAGTGTAGCATAAATGTAATCTATTTCTCAGCAATTTCAGACTTTGATTTTAATGGAAAAATATTCATTTTTGCTTCCAATTCACGACCACAATCAGAGAAGATCAAGAACATCAAAACTCACAAACAAAGTCAATGTGGGAAATTATGAGGATCAAAACCTAATTAAGAAGCATTTTAGCATTCCTCCCTCACAAACATCTTCATCATTTATCATTTAAGGTTTGCATGTACTTGTTGAGTAGTTTAAGTCTTTGGCATACTAATGTCATTTATATGGTTTGCATGTTCATGCTTTAATACACTTAGTTTGTATGTTTTCTCTTTTTTATGAGATTTTAATGCAATACAACATGTTTAATATTTAATTTCATCATAATCCATTTGTAAACATAATTTCTCAAAGTAGAAAATGCTTGAAAGACCTTATGCCTCAATTTATTTTCATTTTTAAAAAAATTGTTAGGTTCTATATGACAAAATGCAAACCTTCTAAATTTCTTAGAACCCTTACAAAAAAAAATTGGGAAGTTACTTCAAACTTTTAGGACTCTAATGGAAAGGGGCAATGGGCCAATGTATTTCTTCCAACTCTTCGTGATAATGATTTGTTAAATTCTTGAATTGTACAATGTATGTGTTGTTAAGGGGAGATGTGTTTTGAATTACGTGTGGAAACAACAAATAATAGTCTGGGAAAATAAATCTACTAACCTTTGAAATAGACTATAATTGAAGTGCACTTATCTCCTCTTCCTGGCAACCACTATAGTTTCCTCGTTGTAGAATGAAATGACAAAAGAAAATGAATGATTTATGTAGAGTTTTCAACTTGTACACATTTCTACACTACTTACTCATATCAAACCTTTTACATTCCATTGCAAACTGAAATTATGTATACATTAATTACTACAAGCACATTGAAAAAATTTGATGTTTTTTTGTTGCATATTCCACCAAATTTATCCATCTTCCTTTGTTGCAAAATTAAATGTATCAGTCAATTTTTTTCTTTGTTTGAATGATTTCAATAATTTTTTATGTTTTCATATTTCATATTTCATGTCCCATTGCACCTTGGGTTGTAGCCAATTGTTTCTTTGGTTGCAACTTATTGTAACTTGGGTCGGATACTTTCACTTTTAGTCACACCCTTCTAATTCTTTAGTTGCACCCTTTCATATTGTAGTTCATGCTATTGGATGGCTCAAGGTGAGAAGATGCCAATTAGGTATGTAGAGAGTAATGGGTTTATGTTCATCAAGTGATGTTTAGATATAGAAAATCAGAGTTCAAAACATTATGGCCACATGTTAAATTTTAGAGTACCAAAGAGAAATTATATATAGATGGACACATATAAATTGTTAGAGAAATGGACACACAAAGAATGAGAGAATATTATAATCAATTTCCAATTTTGATATAGAATTATAATATATCTACACAAGATTGACTAAGTCACTACCTACCATAGTGAAAACTTAACTAAGACTATTACATTTTATTAATATTTTATTATTATATACATTCTAACTTTAAAAATCATTAGTCCATACATTGGTACAAGAAAATATCGACACAATGGTTGTCCAATAATGTTTAATTTTACATGAACAATATAAATAAATTATTCATACTAAAATTAGATTTATTTATTCTAATGGAATTCAAATAAATGAATTGTAGAGAGGAAGGATCCCTTGGCCTTGTTGTAGCTTGGTATTCCTATTTTTGTTGAGATCATGTTGATCCTGTATTGAAATGATGTGATAATGCTATGCATTCCCATATTTACATGACATGATTTCAAAAGACCCACTTCTTTTATCCCTACTCTTATATTTTCCTAATTTATAGCTGTAAAGCCAATTAAGCCATCTCAATTTGAAGAACCCAACCATATCCAAAACCCCAAGTCTTTCCAATCTTAGCCATGATGTAGATTATTTTTATACATATATATATGGATAATTTTATTATACTATAAACCTTATCATACACTATATTCAAATGATCACATGAATTGAAATGGGCATGTGAGTAGAAAGAAACTAGAAAGGTAGTGTGTATAGATGAAGGTATGAAACTCACTGCTAAAATTAAGAGCTTAAATTTTAGACACTGCTGAAAACCTATGATTGCACATTGAAGGAGGATGAATCAACTACATGGAATGAAAATAATGTTAAATTAGAAAAATGTTAAGAATAAAATGAAATAAATGGTAGGGCATGAAAAGGAACACAACAATACCTAATGCAAAATGGCAAGGGAACATGCATGACAAGGTAATGGCAAAATAAGGGCATGACGTAGATCGCAATGGCATGGAAAGACCTTCAAGGGCATGGGTATGCAAAACTTAGCATCAATACATTGGCATCTTAGCTTATCTCTTGGAGTCTTTGTAGCTCTCCACTGGTAGCTTTGTAGCTCTCTAATATTTCAATCAATCAAATTGGGAATGATTTATGTCGTGTTTTATTTTTTTTGTTTATAATAACATGGGCATCACAATTATGATGCCAATGTCATTATTATGATGAAGTTGAGGATAATTGCAGAAAAAACATAAAAATTACACTCTTTTCACAAATTGTCATCACAATTTGACCCCAAATATTCTAGTGTCTCCTAAAAATCCTCTTCATCAATCATCTTGATATGGAACTCTACTGAAGTTCACCAATAATGTTTAACATCAATAACAACATAAAAATTGTTCCAATTATATTTTCTAACAATCTCCCTCTTTGGCATGGATGGCAACACCTCTAGTTCCCATACAATCCAAAATGTCAGTCAAGTGTTCACTTGATTTTCTTCAAGAAGCTCTCTCTATTTTTAGTATTAGATCTTCATTAATATCCTTAGTTTCATTATGATTCTTACCTCAATGTCCAATATGTTATAAATAGATAATACTAAGAGAGGGGGTCAATTAGTATTCTACAACATTTTGCCCACAACTATATATTATTAATTATTTTGTGACATGCATATGAAAGTAAACTAATAATGTTGAACAATGAATAAAACCATACACAAAGAGAACTCATAATACCATTATTTTTTAACTAGGGAAACCCTAGCCAAGGAAAAACCCCAGTGGAGATGGTACCAACTAAATGATCCACTAAACAAAATAATATGGTTAAGGATATTGACAATGTTAGGATTATATTAGAGGACTAGGCCCTATTAAAAGCCTCAACCCTATTAGGAGTTTCTTTGACTCTTTTAAGAGCTAGTAGAATAATTACAATGTATGCAAGAAGAGCCCACTACCCTAACATGCAATATAAAAATAAGTTTCTTCACAAGTATAGATATACATACAATATTGTCTAACTATTGCACTTTGTGAATCCTTTGATCATATATCAGATCTTGCATCATACAAAGATCACATATCACGTATACTTCCTTCACAATAGTTTGCATCACCTATTCACTTCTTACTAGTTGCACAAGATATCATCTTTACTTATTCCTTGAAAATTAGTAAAACTCTTGATTACTCAGCCTTGAAGCTTCCACATACTTGGATAATTATAAAAATAACTTGGGGTAAATATCTATAATGTCGACCCATCATAGTTAAGTAATTATTTTGTTACTAAAATAATTCCTTAAGCCATACAATTCATTTTTCTATCATACTCTATTATAATCTATCAATTACTTATACTAGTAATTCTTTTGTAATTATTGTCATATTATCCATACAAATCTGCACATTGACATACATCATCATGACATTGTCAACTATTAGTCCTCAACTGCGAATGTGCTAACTCATACTCTATCATCTATACATACCAAATATATCTATGTGTTTTTGCAAATTGTCCAATACTTAGAAAATATTTTGTCTCTTATTTCATACTGAAATACCAGAATATATATGTTTCCATAAATGACAACACTTGTTCATCTTCCTAGCCATATTGCCAACACAACCATCTCCCTTTTAGTTTCATTTTGATTTTCATCCATGCAGCTCTAATACACAACATGTCTAGTTATAACAACACATAGGATCCTTTTATCATATCAAAATATAGATCTACCTCTTTGATATACATCTTCTAAATTTCTTCACTGCCTCTCTTGATGACAACACCTCACTCTCTAATTACTATATAGGTAACCTCTGAACTATTCCCTCTTACATATTACATATGTGACTTATGTAATCTCTCTCTATTTAGTTTGACATAATTTTCTTTCTCTTTCTACACTATATTGATGGTAACTACATAAACTTTTCCCTCTTTGATAACAATGCCAAAGACACTTCCATACTCAAGTATTAACAATATACTTCAATATCTTCAATACACTATCTCATACATCTTCAACATGTAGATATGTCTTGGCCAGTTCTCTAAAATAGGTTCTTATTATGTCATCTTACTTATGACTGATTCAACATCTTGTGCTTTTTTCACTTCACAACTTTAGGTAGGTCCTAAAGTATGACCTCTTGCATCAACTTGTAAAATATTGTTTTACTATTGTGTTGTATTTTTCTCTATCAATTACCTGTACTAGTAATTCCTCTATAACTATCATTGTATTGTCCATACAAATTTGTGCATTGACATATATCATCATGACACTATCAATTGGCATTCCTCAACTATGCATGTTCTAACTTGTACTCTATCATCTGTACATACTGAATCTATCTCTATGTTGTTGTAAGTTGTCCAATACTTAGACAATTTTTTGTCTCTTATTTCATATCAAAATACCTATATATATATATATTTCCATAAATGACAACACTCACTCATCTTCCTAGACATATTTCAAAAATATCCCACTTTGGCATTGATGGGAACATTTGGAAAAATTGCCTAAGTCCTTAAATGATGTCATACAAAAATAACACTAAATACAAAAAGATAGTACTCAAATTTGGCCTTCAAAACTTGAAAATTTTACTCATGTCTCCATGGATCATAACATTCCTTATCTCTCCTTTTACAATGATTTCCTAAATACATTGGTAAGCTTCCCCTTACATGTATATACATTCTTATACAATTTTCCTTTACATTCTTCTTCCCCTTTGATATCAATTACAAAAGTGTCCAAAATTATACTATCAAAAAGAAATTGTGTTACCTTACTCTTTTCTAACTTTAGATTCTTGATATGTAATATGAAAAACCAAGTTTTAGCTTCTCAAGCTCCTTCTTCTGATTCTCTTTTACTGTATGAGATATACTGATAAGCATATGATGCAACTACTACTATGCTCAAATCAATGCAGGCAAATTTTTCATAAGATGCCTTTGCTACAAGACACTCCTCCAATTTCCTTTGCAAAATGCTAACTCTAGGGGAGAAATATTCTCTAAGGATAGAGAATCTCTTGGTTACCTTCTCCTTTTCAAATTCAATGGCTCTTATAGCATTGTGAAGTATCTCCATCTCAACTTCATTGTCCTCAATGATTGCATCTGGTTGTTGTAATTTGATAGTGAGTGTTTGAAGCTCACCCATTTGGCCTTTGGTCAGGTTATCAAACTTTGATAAGTAATTGTATGACATTGCACATTGTCCATACAATTTATTTCCTTCATCTATGCTCTTCCTCAACTCCTTTTATGCAGACATTCAAAGTCTACAAGTCATTTCTGACATTTGTGCATACTATGTCAAACAGTTATGTATCATGCTTAGTTTGGGCTTGCACTAAAGCAATATCAAACAAAGAGGTGAACTCTACATCAAATGAACTTATCATTCCCTTATCCTTCTTTAGAATTCTAGGTTCTGCAATAGTGGTCTATACTGTCATTTGCATTCTATCCAAAACTTCTACCAAAGTTCTCTCTAATGTCTTAATAGGCTTGTTCTTCTCCAAAAATTTGCTCAAAGAAGTCATTAGCCCCTTTTGATAATCATCCTCATCAAATACTATAGTAAATTTTGTTTTTGGGATAGCTTCTACAATAGGTGTAACTACTTGAAGTTCAGTAACTTTCTTCTTTTCTTCTTTCATATCTTTCTCCTTCTTTTCTTCTTTCATTCTTTCTTCCTCCATTTTCTTATTTTCTTTCCTTTTCTTCTCCTCTTCTTCAATATTCTTCTTTTTAGCATTTAATCTCTTCTATTCTTCCTCATAATCCTCTTCATTTGAGCTAGAATAGGCAGTAATATTGCCAACAATGGTACTTTCATACTCTACAGAAGGATTTTCTTTATCATCTATAGTTATATGAGTACTATCCACTTGCATGGATTCAGTCCCAATAACTATATGTGGGGGTGAGTCAATTTGTTGCATTTACTTAACCTCTTCTTTAGCATCAGTATATGTATTGGCCTCAACATACACTGGGCTTTCTCTTTTTGGTTGTGAACTCTTCTTAGTGGCTTTAGGAATAGAACTCATATAGCTTACTATGGCTTCTTTAGTTTCCTTATTTACCTCTTCATAATTTTCTCTCATAAGAAGAATTTATCTTCTCTTATTTCTCAATAAAGGCTCAATACCTTTCAAAATAATCTCTACATCATTATCAATACTTGCTTCACATAATTTATTTATCAAATTTTTTCTTAACTTCATACCTTCATCTACAACTTTTCTCTTCTTGTTCTATAGCCTATTATACAAATCTTCAAGGATCTTATTATGAATACTATCAAATCTTTTATTCCTTGTAATCATGTTCCTTACTATAGAATTCTCTAGTTTCCTTCTATCCATGTTACTGTACAAACTATAATATTTATTTAATTGAACAAAATGGTCATTCTCAATTATCTACATATTAATATTTTCAACCTTAGGTTTCCAAGATTTCTTATCGATTGATTTTTTTCCTTCACCAACTACTTGTTCCATGGCCTTCTCTTCAGTCTCTTCCTTGGACTCATTAGATTCATTGATCTGTAGCAGTTTCCTTCTCTTTCTTGGACCACTAGTGGTTTTCTTTCTCCTCTTCTTAGGAGATGGTGTAGGTTCTTACTTTACCTTCACCAACCTTTTAGATTTTCTTTGCACAGATGCTATAACTACCACATCTTCATCGAGTTTCTTCTTCTTCCTAGATTGCTCTCTAATAGGTTTCACTTGTACAACTACGACATAGGGTGCAGTAGGTATCTTTGTAGTAGATCATGCTACTATCACTCCCTTTGAAGGTGCTTCAATGACAATAGAAGTAGTTGTCAATACCTTTTTTTGACTATTGGCCTTCATTTCCAAGGCTATACCCTTGATCTCATTAAATTTCTACCTTGTCATACCTGATTCTTTGAGAATCGATTATATCCTCTTCTTAACATTCTTCTTGATTTCCTTGTTGTGAAGCTCAAAGAAAACTTCCTTCATCTTTTCTTCATATGTTCCCCATTTAGAACACTTAGTGTCTCTTTCTGATTGAAGTATAATCTTTGCATAACGTTCAATGATTTCTTCACTCATTTCATAACCCATAGGTTCTATGAATTTAACTCTTGGTTCCACTACCTCCATATGGGTTGTATCAAGTTTTACCATGAAAAATATTTCATCCTTGTAATTTTCTACCATAGTAGGAGGGATTATGTATCTCTATTTCATTTCCAAGTAAAAATTCTTCATCATTTTGTCTATGTCTCTATCTCTAACATCTTTAAGTCTAGCCTTGTAACACTAAGTGATCATCTTCAGGTGCACTAATTACTATCCCAACTTGGCATTCCAGGGAATTGCTTGGTTGCTTGGAAAAACAAATAGGTCAATAAAGACTCAAATCTAAAAATTGAATTCTTAGATTTCTTCAACTTTACAATATTATCCAACAATTGGACTTTAACAATCTCGCACATGTTCACTTTTTTCTTTTAAAAATCATCACATATGTTGCATGTAAAAATCTTGTTGGCACAGATTTTACCCTTGAAATATGATTAAGCTTGTATCCAATAATCTTGCTCAAAACTCTAACTCTAGTATCCTTAATTCGGTTAACTCTCATATTTATACCATCAAATTTGGTCTTCAAATTTGTTTAAACAATCTTCCTGATGTTTCTATCATTTACTAGATTACAACCTCCACTACTCAGTGCAATAACCTTATGAATTAGGTCATTATCAATTATAACAGGTAAACCTCCTACCCAAAACATTTATTCATGTACTCTACTCAAAATAGTCCTACTACATTCATGATTTTTGAATTTCATATAAAACATATACTCGATCACGTTCAACTCATTCAAGTATGCAAACTTGGGTTTCAAGGTTAGGTTTCCATTACACATTATACCTAAATCCTTATGAACTTTTTCATCTCCAATACTCTCAAATTTACAGTGAATATAACTTCCAACATCTTCTACACGAAGTACATGAGGTGGGATTTGCGAGAATGCTCCCAAAGGATCATCAATAAGAGAAATGAATGGGTGTTTCTTAAATTTGTCGATTGGTCTCTCACTAACATCACATATAGACTAGCTTGTCATTATGCTAATTATATATGCTAAAAATTCTAACTAAAAGCTTCACAAAATACCTTGAATATCATGTATTAGGGATTTTTTGACTTTGCACTCCAAACACTTCAATTTGATTTCAATTCATTGAGAAATTTCTCACAAATGCTCCAAATTCATTACACAAATAAATTGTACTACAATTGTGTTCACTATCCTTAGATCATTTCAGATTTAATTTTGCATTAAATGTGTATCTACTTCATCTTTAAAATTTGTTTCTGATTACTAGTAAGACTACTTACTTTTTTACAACTTTTTGTGATTATAAAAATGCATGTGCACTTGACCATAGCTTCCTTACTATGTCCTTTACCTTATGTTGACTACACAACTTATGGTTTTCTTTCTAACATCAATTCTGATCAACTAACACTCTTCTTCTATAGGAAATTCTTAATTCAAATAGGATGAGTCACAAATAATTGTTGACTTAAATCCTCCAATAGGTGCATCAAAGTATTTCTCTTCTAAAACTATATAAGAAGTTTCTAGATTATTAACTTTCACAAATACTTCTTTGAATTCATCAACATGCTCTTTGAGTGCTTCCTTCTGACTATTATCACTATCATTACGATTTCTTCTCTCATTTTTGTTATTGTTCCTTCTATAATTAGGATTCTTGTTGAAATTCCTTCAATCCATTGTAAAAAATCTTATTGTGTCCAAATTTATTGCATAACTAACATACAAGTGCATTCCTTCTCTAATTGGTTCCATTCTGACTATTAAGTGCTTTGCAATTCCTTGCAATATGTCTAGGGTTGTTACATTTTTTACATAAAATTTGGTTCCTTCCTCCATTAGTTCTTTCTTCATAATTGGATCTTCTTTGTGATCTCCCTCTTTCATTACCTACATGGATAGTGTACCTAAACATTCTACTATTTCCATTACTATTATCAAACTTTGGTTTCTTACAATCTATTTCTTTATAACCATAACCATGATAATTATAACAATAGAAATTAATGATATATTTAAAGGACTTACCTATGCAAGCTCTCTTCATATGACCAACTTCATTTCATATAAAGCATCTACCTCTAAATTCATGTCTAACTTCCTTAGGTGACTATTTGGTTTTTTTTGGTTCATCATGTTTCTCAGATGGATTAATTTTATTTGCTTTCTCAGGTTTGTCATGTTTCTCAAACAAATCAACTTTCTCAATTTCTTTAGATACTTCTATAGATATTCTTGATTCTATACTACTCTGATCAGCATCTTTAGGATTAGGGGTCTCAACAACTAGATCTAGTTCTTTCCTAACTTTAGTTTTCTTGGCTGACTTTTCTCCAATAAGATATCTAAGGCTTGTCTTATCATAAGAAGATCTTTGGCAAAATAGTTGTTCATCAATTTTATCACTATTGGAATAAAGCTTCTCTAACTAATGTTTAGCTTGTGTCAATTCTCCTTTCACAATAGTATTGTACTATTCTAATTTTTCATTTTCTATCTTAATAGAATCTAATTCAAATGTTACTTGAGACAACTAGGATCTTAGGTCTCCATTTAAGATTTCAAATCTGGTTCAATCTTACTACCATCCTTCTTCAAACTCAACTTAAGTTCAACAATTTTCAACTCACGTTTGAAGATCTCATTTTCTTTCTTGAGATTTCCTACTTCATCATTTTCACTAATCTATTCTTTTGATTCCTTCCTAGATTTCAAATCATCAATCTTATCTTTAAGTTTTCCAATGTAAACTTTTGCATCTTTATACCAATCTTTTGGGTTATCTCTTTCTTTAGTAGGAAGATTAATGTTCTCAAGAGATTCTTCAATATTTCTCTTTAACTATTCCATATTCATAGGGATCTTACTCAAATTGTTAAGCCTCTTTTGAGTAACTGTGCTCTGATACCAATTATTAGAAATAGATAATAATGGGGGGGGGGGGGGGGGGGGGGGGGGGGGGGGTGAATCAATATTCTATAATCTTTTGCCCACAACTGGATATTAATAATTACTTTATGACCTGCATATGAAAGTAAACCAATAATGTTGAACATTAAATAAAACCATACAGAGAGAGAACTCATAACGTCATTATTTTTTAATTAGGAAAACCCTAGCCAAGGGAAAACCTTGGTGGGGATTGTACCCACAAAATGATCCACTAAACAAAAAAATTTGCTTTCTTAGGATTCTATCAAATACATATAGTATCTTGAATCCTTGTTAAAGGGTTAGGCCCTATTAAAAGCCTCGACCCTATTAGGATTTGCTTCAACTCTATTAAGAGCTGGTAGAATAATTACAATGTATGCAAGAAGATCCCAATGATCTTACATGAAATATACAAATAAGTTTCTTCACAAGTATAGATATACATACAATAATGTCTCACTATTGCACTTTGTGAATCCTCTAATCATACACCAGATCTCGCATCATACAAATTGTGCATATCACATATACTTCCTTCATAATAGTTTGCATCACATATTCACTTCTTTCTAGTTGCGTAAGATATGATTTTTACTTATACCTTGATAATTAGTAAAACTATTGATTAGTCATCCTTGAGGCTTCCACATGCTTGGCTAATTATAAAATTAACTTGGGGTAAACATATAAGATGTCCACTTGTCATAGTCAAGTAATTATTTTGTTACAAAAATAATTGCTTAAGTCATACAATTCATTTTACTATCATTCTCTATTCTCCTCTATTAATTACCTAAACTAGTTTCCTCTGTAACTATCATTGTACTATCTATACAAATCTACACATTGACATACATCATCATGATATTGGCAACTATCAATCCTCATCTGTGCATATGCTAACTCATAATCTATCATTTGTACATACCAAATCTATCTATGTACTATTGCAAACTATCCAATACTTAGACAATATTTTGTCTCTTATTTCATAATAAAATACCAGAATATATATTTTTCCATAAATGACAACACTCACTCATCTTCCCAGCCATGTTGCCAACACAAAAATCTCCCTTTTAGTTTCATTATGATTCTCATCCATGTAACCCTGATACAAAACACCTCTACTTATACCAACACATAGGCTCCCTTTATCACATCATAACATAGATCTCCCTCTTTGATATACATCTTTTGAACTTCTTCACTACCTCTCTTGATGACAACACCTCACTCTCTAATTATTGTATAGGTAACCTCTAAATTGTTCCCTCTTACATCTTACATGTGTGACTTATGTAATATCTCCCTATTTAGTTCAACATAATTTTGGTTCTTGTTCTACACTATATTGATGGTAACTACATAAACTTCTCCCTCTTTGATAACAATGCCAAAGACACTTCCATACTCAAGTATCAACAATATACTTCAATATCTTCTATACACTATCTCATACATCTTTAACACGTAGATATATCTTGGTTAGTTCTCTGAAATAGGTTCTTATTTTTTCATCTTAATTATGACTAATTCAACATCTTGTGCATTTCTCACTTTACAAATTTAGGCAGCTCCTAAAGTGTGACCTTCTGCATCAACTTGTAAGATATTTTGATCAAAACCTTTGATGTAGATAACCATGTTAGCTTAAGTAGCCTCACTTAGGGGAATCACCCTACTTTACCTCTTAGATATTCTTATGCATCCTTAGGTAAACCTTTTTGTAAATATATCAACTATTTGTTTCTTTGTATTCATGTACTCCATTCTCACTTCTTTGTCTTGTACCAACTCTCTCAAGCAATGATACTTGATAGCAATATCCTTGGTATCAGTATGCATCACATAATATTTATATATGTTTATAGCACTTGTGTTATCACATAATATAAAAATAGATTCAATAATCTCTTTCTTAATCCCTTTCAATAATTCTCGATGCATGCTATGTTAGAATAACTAACTACTGCAACTACATATGTAGCTTCTATTCTAGATTGGGAGATGGATTTTTGTTTCTTGTTTGTACATGAAACTAGTCTCTTTCTTAAGAATGAAGCTTCATTTCTTGTACTCTTTCTATCATCAACATTTCTATCCTAATTTGCATTAGTATACACTTCCAGTTCAAACTTGTCATTCTTCTTGTAATACAATCCATAGTCCTTTGTGCCTTTAGATATCTCAATATTCATTCCTTTTACAACCATCATGTGATTCTCCTTAGGATTTGTAGAAAATATAGCAACAATTCCAACTGCTAGTGCAATATTTTGTCTTCTATGAATAACATATTGCAACTTTCCAATCATTCATCTATACAAGGTCTGTTTCACATCAGTATAATCATCATTCTTTGAAATTTTATGTCCTATAGCTATGGGTGTTCAAACTATTCTTGAGTCTTCCATTCCAAAAAAAATTGAGTATCTCCTTGATATACTTTGATTGAGTAATGTAGATACCTTTCTTCATTTGATACACTTGCAAGCCAATACAAAATTTGATCTCTCCAAACATAGACATCTCAAACTCTTGTCTTATTTTATTTGCAAATGACTTACATAATGCATCCTTTCCTCTAAATATGATATCATCTACAAATATCTCAGCCAAAAGTATCCCTTTTTTCAGATTTAGACTTCAAGTATAGATTTTCATTGTCACTTTTCCTTGCAAAACCAATCTTCACTAGATACATATGCAATCTTTCATACCGTTCTCTATGGGCTTGTATCAATCCATACAAAGCTTTGTGCAACATACATACCATGTCACTTTTTTTTTGGGTCAAAAAGTCCTTTATGTTGTTCAAGATAGACTTCTTCATTTATAATTTAATTCAAAAATGTTGGCTTGACATCCATCTGCTATACTTTGAATCCTTTGTAAGAAGAATATGTAAGAAAAGTTGTTATTCCTTCCAATCTTGCAACAAGGGAAAAAGTCTCCCCATAGTCAATATGTTCTTCTTGTGCATATCCCTTAAAAACTAGCTTTGCTTTGTTTCTTGTTAATTCACCTTTCTCATTCAACTTGCTCCTAAATATCCACTTTGTTCCAATAACATTCTTGTCATTTAGTCTAGGTACTAGTGACTAGGTTTTTTCTTCTCTATTTTCTCAATCTCTTCATTCATTTCTTGGATCTAGTGTTCATTATTGAAATCATCCATCACTAATTTGGGCTCAAATACACATAGTAAACATGTGTCACATTTTAGTCTTTTTTTTTTCATAAATTCAGAGTCTTTATCTCCAATGATTTGATCAAGTGCATGATGTTTTCTAACATATTTTGCTAATGTAGGCTCTTTTCTTCTTTCTTCTTCTTTAGGTTTATCTTATAGATTTTCTTCAAGTAGAACTTCATGTATCTCTATTTGTCCTTTTCGTTATTTGGCAATCACCTGCTAATGCTTAGCAAGCCTTTCCTAATGCTCAACACCAACTACCTAATGCTTGACACATTGTTGGTGTAATGTGATATGTACTGGTTGTTGTACCTTGCTATCATTCTTCTCAGGTTTAGGTAAGGTTCTAGGCTCATCTTCATCAATGTATATAAATATTCTATAATCTTTAGGTTCATTTTTTAGTCAACTTCATTCTTTTCTAAAAATTCATCAACTTTCACATTTGCACTTTTCACAACTATGTCAGTGTTAGAGTTCAAACACTTATATTCTTTGCTCTTAGTGGAATAACCTAAGAATATTTCTTCATCACTTTTTTCATCAAGTTTTCTATTTCTTTTATCTTTCAATATGTAACATTTATTTTCAAAAACTTTGAAATACTTCACATTAGGTGCATGTCCATACCATAACTCAAAAAGTGTAAGGTTTCTACCTTTCTTGACTTGTGCTTTGTTCAAGGTATAAATAGTTGTACTTATAACTTCTCTCTGGATTATTTAGGTGCAACATTCTTCTTTATCATCAATGTCTTACCAACATTCCATGATTGATATATTCCTCCTTTCACCTATACCATTATGTGGAGGGGTCCTAGGTGGAAACGTTTGTCTCTTGATTCCTGTATCATTACAAAATGTGTCAAATTATTGAGATATGAATTCACCTCCTTTGTTGGATCTTAGAAACTTCAATATTTTACATGTTTCCTTTTCAACTCTAGCCAAGAATCACTTAAACATTTGAAATGCATCATATTTTTCTTTAAGTAACATGACAAACATCATTCTGGAGTAGTTATCAACAAATAGAATAATTTTTTTGTCACTACATTAGCTTTCCACACCAATAGGTCCACAAAAGTTAGTATGAACCAACTAAAAAATAACATTAGAAGTATAGGTCTTTCTCTTGAAACTAGACTTTGTCATTTTTCCCAATTGATATTTTTTACTCATCATATTATCAAGTTTCTTCAATTTTGGAAACCATCTTTCTTTCTTCATATTACTAATGCTTACCAAATTATCAAGGTTCATGTGCCAAGGCCCCTTATGCCATAACCACATATCATCACATTGTGAAAACAAACATGTTTCATCAAATAGATCTAGATTGAACAAATTACCTCTGATTTGGTATCCGCTTCGAATCAATTAACCTGAACCATTGTGGATGTTAGCCTTCTTGTGCTGAAATTCAACTTTGTAGCCTAAGTTGTTCAACTATGCCACACTCAAAAAATTTTAATTAAGTCTATCAACCCAATAAGCATTATCACATCTAATATTATCAGTCAATATTATTGATCCTTTACCTTTCACAAGACATGGTGCATCATTACCAAACTTAACACTACCTTCTTTATATTGCTCTAGGTTTTCAAGCTCATTTTTATCATCAGTCATGTGATGTGAGAAACCACTATTAATTATCCATCTATCACCTTTACTCACATATGAAATAATTGAAATTTCTTCATCTTCATTAGAATCATCTTTCATAGAAACATAAACTACTTCTTCATAATTACTATCAAAATCACTATTACTCTCTTCTTTGGCAATGTAACAAGATTTCTTACCTTTTCCTATGTAGTCTTTGCATCCTTTGTTGTCTTTTCCATCTCTTCTTCCTTTGAAATTTTTTTCTTTCCTCTCATCCTTGCCATCCCTATCAGGACATTTTGGAGTAATATGACCAACTTTATTGCATAAAAAAAAGATCACAAGGAGTTTACCTTTTTATTTTCCTTTTCCTGTTGGAAGTCTCCTAGCAATTAATACTTCAAGATCCTCAAGATCATCATTAGAATATTCACTCTCACTAGCCTCATACTTTCCTTTCTCCTTTTTAGAATTATGCAAAACCAATTGTGACTTGAAAGCATATTCAATACCAAGGACATTAAAATTATCACAATTTGACAATTCAGAACTAGTAAGTCTACCAACCAAACTATCCAAGGTTAGGTCATTACTAGGAGTACATCTCAATTCTTGTATTTTAGAAAATCTAATAGCATAAATAGGAAGTAGAGTTATCAATACCTTGTTGATCACAATCACATCACTTATATTTTCATCAACTCCTCTAATAGCATTCACTACTTCTTTGACTCTTCCAACATATTGGGCAATGTTCTCACCTTTTACCATTCTCATGTTGTCAAACTTTCATCTCAAGCTTTCTAATGTGGATCTTAGTAAATTCTTATCTTCTCCATGGATCTTCTCCAAAATTTCCCACATCTTCTTTGCCAATTTATAGTCCTTAATATCATCTAGCTCTAAATAGCTTAAGGTAGATGCAATCTCCAACATTGTTTGATTATGCTCTTTCTTTCTCCTTTATTTATTGGTCTATCAAAGGTATAGGTACAACTACATACTCATTCTCCAAATAGAATTCTGATAAATCTCCAATTTTAGCAATGTGAAGCTTCTTCACATCTTCATCTTTATCTTAAAGTCCTTCAATGTTTCTCTACAAGAACCAAATGCTCTGACACTAATTATTAGAATCATTTATAATAACTAAGAGGATGGGGTGATTTAGTGATCCTCGGGTCTAGATGTATCAATTAAACTTTCAAACTCATTAAACAACTTAGATCTATTCATTAAGTAGCTTGATCTCTATATGATGGGGACATAACCCAAGCACAGAATGGACATAACAAAAAAGGGAAAATTTTATTAACTGTAAAAATATGCTAGTAGACTTAGTGCAGAGAAACAGACTCCAAAGCATGCCCTATGGGCTTACAATAGCATAAATCTAGAGATAAATTCTTCTCCTAGTACCTTCTCTCAAACTCCACTCCTAACTACCTTTTCCAATGCCAAAAATGTTCTTAAATAGACCCCGAAGGGTTAAGGATTAGGAATACATACTAGAAAGTGCTAGTTGGAATCCACCAACCAAATAGAAGGCTCTAGAAGTTGCATTAGAAGTTGGTACAAAATTAGAAGAATCCAAAAATGGTAACTGAACTTTCGAGAGGCATAACTTTTGAACCGTAGCTCTGATTGATGAACCATTTGCATTTTCAAAAAGCTCTCAAAGCGCTCTATAGCCCTATGGACCATCTTTGCTCATCCCTCATTTTTCAGCCCTGTTTGAGGTCATTTAATTTCCCTAACCTAAATTTGAAGGATTCTTAGGAGATCTCCAAAAATTGAAAAACTGCGATAACTTTCAAACCGTGGGGCCTTTTGACCTGATTCTTTTTCTGGAATGCTCTAAATTACAATTACAATCATTAAACCAATTTACACCTTCTTGTTCACCAAAATGATGGCTTAATTACATACTCCTATTTTTTTAACATTTACACGTATCCCAAGGTGTTCAAATACTCTATCCTAGAACATTGATAGTGGAACTGTGAGAGTTGGAACCTTTATTTGACCTAAATGGGTATCCAAAAATGAAAACACATGAAACAGAAACTAAGTCTAAGTACTTTTTTTTTTGGTGACACAGGATTGCCCTTATACCTCTGGATGCTTCTGCATTAGACACCTAAGGTAGATTGAAAAGTGACCCTGTCACTTTATGAATGGTAGAGGAAATCCCAAATGGGAAACCTCAGTTGCTGATATCCAAGTTGAGTCCTCAATCAGCCGTCCTTTACACTTGACCAAATACTCTTCATACAGCCTATGTTTGGTACTCCTACCCACATGATGATCTAGAATGTCTTCTATCTCCTCCTTCTTAGAAGTAGGAATTGGATATGGCTCTAACATTGGCTCCTCGTCTGCACCATCATCATGATACTCTGTTAATTCTACAATGTTGAAAATAGGAGAAATGTGAATACCATATGGAAACTCCACCTCATATGCATTTCTTGAGTCATGTTTCTTCAAAATTTTGCATGGGCCAAATTTCTTCATTTTCATCTTGTTGTAAGTACCAGCTGGAAATCCTCCTTTTTGTAAGTGTACCATGACTAGATCTCCTACTTGGAATTCCTTATGTCTTCTCTTTTGATCAGCCCTAGCTTTATACTCTTGATTCATCTTGGTAATGTGTACCTGAACCTCCCCATGTAGACGCTTGATATGTTCAGCAAATTCTTCAGCTTTAGCACTTGTCCTCTCCCCTTGATCTATCTTCCTCAATTCTAGTGCGATCCTTGGGCTACTTCCATATACAATTTGGAATGGTGATCTACCAATACTCATATTTATAGAGTTATTGTAAGCAAACTCCGCTTGTGGTAGAACCAAATCCCATCCCTTGGGCTTATCCCAAACTAAACATCTCAACAAATTGCCCAAACTTCTGTTCACCACTTATGTTTGGCTGTCAATCTATGGATGATGTGTGGAACTAAAATTCAAGTCTATTCTCAACTTCTTCCACAATGTTCTCTACAAATACCCCACAAATTTAGTGTCTTCGTCAGAAACTATACTCTTTGGGAGGCCATGTAGTCTTACCACCTCTCTGAAAAACAAGTTTACAACATGGATAGCATCATGAGTTTTGTGGCATGGAATGAAATGTGCCATTTTGGAGAACCTATCAACCACCACAAATACTAAGTCATTACCCCTTTGTGTCCTCAGCAATCCAAGAACAAAATCCATACTTATGTCCTCCCATGGCTTTGATGGAATAAGCAATGGCTGATATAGTCCAGTATTGTGACTAAATCCCTTGGCAACTTGACAAATCTGACAACTCTGTAAAAACTTCTTCACATCTTATGACATTTGAGGCCAAAAATAATGTTCTTTGAGAATGGAAATGGTCTTATCTCGACCAAAATGTCCTGCCATCCCTCTACTATGTTTCTCCTTAATCAAATTTTCCCTCATGGAACTCCTTGAAATGCATAATTGGCTGCCCTTGAATAACATACCATCTTGAATCAGATAGTCTAACCACTTAGTCCTATCTACAACAATAGGCTCTTTACAAGCTTTCCATGCTTCAATAAAATCAGGATCCTTAGGGTACAGATTCTTGAGTTCATCAAACCCAACTACTTCAACCTGCATTACTGTAAGCAACAACTGTCTCCTACTTAGTGCATCTGCAACCCTGTTAGATTTTCCACTTCTATGCTTCAACACAAATGTATAGCTCTGCAAGAACTCTACCCACTTCATATGCCTCTGATTCAATTTACCTTGGCTATTTAGGTACTATAATGCCTGATGATTAGTATACAAAATAAATTCCTTTGGTAGTAAATAATGCCTCCATTTCTTTAAGGCCTGAACTATTGCATAGAACTCTTGTTCATAAACAGAATACTTCTTTTTCACATCATTCAATTTTTCACTAAAATATGTAATAGGCTTACCTTATTGGCTTAATACAGCCCCAATAGCACTGCCACTAGCATCACAGTCCACCTGGAACACCTTTCTAAAATCTATAAGTGCCAACACAAGTTGTTCTGTCACCTTCTTCTTTAGCAATTCAAAACTTCTCATAGTTGTTGCAGTCCATTTGAACTCTTTTCTATCCACTCTTATTGTGTAAGTCAGGGGTGCACATATGCCACTGAAATTCTTAATGAACTTTCTGTAAAAACTAACCAAACCATGGAACGATCTTACCTCAGTAGCAGACCTTAGAGTAGGCCATTCCAAGATGGCTTTTACCTTTTTTGGATCCATTTTGAGACCTTCAGGTGATATAACAAACCCCAAGTAGACTAATTCCCTTTTTGCCAAGATACACTTCTTTAGATTAATTAATAGTTTCTCTTCCCTTAACCACTCTTGAGATCTATCTTTGTGAAATACTGAGCTCCACTCAAGCACTCTATAAGATCATCCATTCTTGGCAAAGGAAACTGATGCTTGATGGTTATCCTATTTATAGCTCGAGAGTCTATACACATCCTCCACTCTCCATCCTTCTTTGGTGCCAGTACTATAGGTACTGCACATGGACTCAGGCTCTCCTGAATCAAGCCCTTCCTCAATAGCTCCTGAACCTATCTATTTAGCTCCTCAATTTCAGTAGGAGTCATCTTGTGAGTAGCCTTGTTAGGAAAACTAGCTCCTAGGATTAAATCTATCTAATGACTGTTTTTCCTTACTGGTGGCAAACCTTCTAGAACATTATCAAAAATGATATCTCCAAACTCACCTAGTAAGTCTGAAACTTCAAGTGGTATTTCACTACTACCTTCTTTATCTTTCCTAGGAATCAAAGCATAGCACATACGCTGATGTTTCATGCCATCTAAAAACTTCCTTCCATCAACAAGACAAATCCTAGCACTGCTACATACCTTTTCGCCTTCCTTTTTCATGGGCTTCAATTTATGGCGAACTCCATCCTTTGTTAGAGATTATGTGTTTGCATGACCATCATGTACTACATTTTTATCAAACTACCACAGTCTTCCCAACAATAGATGGAAAACATCCATTGGAATAACATCACAGAGAACTTCATCATGGTAACTCCCAATTTTAAACTTTACTAAACATTGTTCACTTACCAGGACCTTATGATTATCTTCCACCCAAGCAATCTAATAGGGTTGGGGGTGTTTCTCCCTCTTGAGCTTCAATTTAGAGACCATCTCCTTTGATACCAAGTTATCAGTGCTACCACCATCAATGATCACATCACAACATTTATCCTCACACTTGCACCTAGTACAGAATAAACTCCTCCTTTGTTCGAGTTCAATCTCACCACTTAGTAGGACCCTTTTATTTACTAAAGTCTCTCCTCTTTTTGCATCCTCTGAATATGATGATTGTACATCCTCATCCACATGAGCAACCCTAGCTTGACCCTCAGCTCTCCTATCTATCCCTCCTTGTCATTGAGGGCATTCAAAGGCACGATGACCTTCTTCATTGCAATGGAAATAAGTACCATGAAAGCCTCCTCTTCCTTGTCCACATCCTCTACCTCTTCCTCTCTGATTTCCAAAGTCTTGATCATGGGAGCAGTTGAAACCCTCATTCCTCTAGTTCCTACTAGTACCCAAATCTTCATTTTTCTTTTGGGTTTCATTTCAGCCTCCAGATGACCTACCACTAACCCTTCTTCCTTGACCATGCCCTCTTTGTCTCCCTTCAAACCTCTTATTTAGCTTCTCTTCAACTCGTAGTGCAAACTAGTATGCCTCTTCAACATTGGTCATTCTTACCAGAATTAATTCCTCCTGGATGCTAGGTCGCAACCCACTGATATAACAAGCTACCTTCTCCTTATTTGCTTTTGCATGCCCTACTCTAATCAAAAGTTGATAAAATTCCTCTTTATATTCTTGGACTAATTTTCTTGCTTGCTTTAACCCATGCATCTTCTTAAACAAATCAAGCTCGTAGTCAACAGGAATGAACTGCTTCTTCAATTTGTCCACCATGTGATCCCACCTTGTGATCTTATCCTTTCCTCTTCTATTTCTTTCCAATTGAACCTCTTGCCACCAAATTTTGGCATGCCCTTTCAATTTGGCCTTTGCAAACTTAACCCTATCTGGATCCCTAATATCCTCATACTCAAAGTACTCTTCCAATTCATTGATCAAATCGATCGACTCATCTGGTTTCAAATTTCCTAAAAATACACCCACATCAATTGTAGGTCTTTTCCCAAACATAGTAATGGCCCTAAAAAGCATTTCCTCTACCTAATTCAGAACTTCCCCATCAAATTCCCGTTCTAGTCCAATTTCTTCTTCTTCATTTTCATCCTCACTTTCGTTGCCTGCGGCAACATTTGTTCCTCTATGGAGCTCCTCCTCCAATGCTTGTACCTACCTTTGGAGGGCTCTAACCTCCTTAGGATTAATAGCTCTGGCCCTTCCACCATGCTCTCTTCATGGAGGCATCTTCTTAACTCAAACTCGCAACCACACAATCTTGGTGCAAACTGCCTCATAGTCAGTGCTCTATCTACATACTCAGGAAAACCAGCTCTGATACCACTTGATGGAGACACAACCCAAGCACAGAATGGACACAAAAGGAAAGGTAAAATTTTATTAACTGTAAAAATATGCTAGTACACTTAGTGTAGAGAAATAGACTCCAAAGCATACCCTATGGGCTTACAATAGCATAAATCTAAAGATAAATTCTTCTCCCAGTACCTTCTCTCAAACTCCACTCCTAACTGCCTTTTACAATGCCAAAAATGTTCTTAAATAGACCTCGAAGGGTTAAGGATTAGAAATACATTCTAGAAAGTGCTAGTTGGCATCCACCGACCAAATAGAAGGCTCCAAAAGTAGCATTAGAAGTTGGCACAAAATTAGAAGAATCCAGAAACGGTAACCGAACTTTCGAGAGGCATAACTTTTGAACCGTAGCTCTGATTGACAAACTGTTTACATTTCCAAAAAGCTCTCAAAGTTCTCTATAGCCCTATGGATAGCTTCACTCATCCCCCATTTTTTAGCCCTATTTGAGGTCATTTAATTCCCCTAACTGACTTTGAAGTATTCTTAGGAGGTCTCCAAAAATCAAAAAATTGTGATAACTTTCAAACCGTGGGGCCTTTTGACCTGATTCTTTTTCTAGAATGCTATAAATTAAAATTGAAATAATCTAACCAATTTACACCTTCTTGTTCACCAAAATGATGGCTCAATTAGATACTCTTATTTTTTTGGCATTTACACATATCCCAAGGTGTTCAAATACTCTATCCTAGAACACTGATAGTGGAACTGTGAGACTTGGAACTTTTATTTGACCCAAATGGGTATCCAAAAATAAAAACACATGAAATAGAAACTAAGTCTAAGTACATTTTTTTTTGGTGATAGAGGATTGCCCTTATACCTCTGGATGCTCTTGCATCACTATATCAACTTATTGGTAATATAAACTTGCAACCCATTGTCCCAATAATAAAAAACTTGCATAATGTAAAACATTAACTATAAAACATCTCAAATAAAATCCACAAAATTATGACACCAAGATTTAATGTGGAAACCCAATTTGGAAAAAACCACTAGCAACATGTCACCAATTTTTCACTCTTCTAAAGTGTACTCTATTAGGAGCCAACCCTATTAAAGGTTACAATACACATTATTAGGTGTGACCCTGTTAAAGGATTTAGTCACCCTATTAGGAGTGGATTTTTTAGAGGACTTAAAAATATTCTATCAGAATGTCACCTTGATTAAAGGATTTAAACTGATATAATGGTTAGAAAGTAACTAGAGGTTGATCTGAATAAATACAAATCACTTTGCAAATATAAATCACAATTTGGTTCAACAAGTGACTCATTGACTGGCCTCCATTATCATCTCCATCACTAATTTTCTTGGAAACCCTTCAAGCAATCACTTTTCACCTCAACACTTTACTGTTCAACCTTTTGCTAAAAATTTCCAATCAATAGAATCAACGACTGCTCCAACCTTTTTAAGTTTTCTCACCTCTTCCAATCTTATTAAATTAGCCCTTGTGCCTCTTTAAATAGGTAGCTAGATATTTTCATACTTAAACACCATCATTTATCTTAGGATTAGGTCAAATTCATTGAATCCTTCCATCTTTTAGTTTCCTCCTTCCTCTTCTAGAAACTTCTCTAAACTTCTCTTTCTATCCATCCATAGAAATGCTCAAACATAGTTTCCCTTGCATTAAATGTTTGATCCCATCAACACACTTTACATATTCCAAGAATTTGACTATGTTATTTAGGAATCTCAATTCCTTCACAAACTCTAAAATGTTGTCACTCAACCAACACTATGTTACTTGGATTTGGTCATCACTCAATAACTTGGTCATCTCTAAACTATCTTGCTCAACATACATTATCTTTTCTCCTGCAATTTACTGGAGCTCATTCTAATTTCTTTGTTACTTTTTCTTTTCTAGTGCTTGGTCAACAGTGAATTTTCTCGGCTTATATTGTTCACTCAGTCGACACTAGCGTAGCTCAAATTCAAATATAAGTTCCTTAATCTTCCTCTTTGAATCTTGGTTAGGCCTAAGTATTTGTTCTTCATTGATCATCTCTTCTACACTTCAACACAACTATCTTCTCCACTTAGTGTTATGATTAAATAATACATTATCTTGTCAAATTCCAACTGATCAAGTGTCCAATGCAATTCCACATAACTCAACCTTTCATCTAGGTCCTCTTGTTATCTCTTCTTGTCAAATCATCTTGATATGGCACTCTACTTAGGTAACAAGTGTCTCACCAATAAGGTTTGACATCAATGAAAACACAATAATTGTTCCAATTGTAGTTTCTAGCAAAAATGAATGCACTATTATCAAGGAGGTTTGTTTCTATATCAATGATGATAAAATTCATGATAGGAGTTATGTGGCCTATTATTTTTCAATGTTTTCTAAATATCTAGGAAATCACGGAATAAATATTTTAGAGCATTGGATTTGGTCCGATAGTTGTGCAAGTTAGTATGTACACATATTTAAATTATTCAAATTCAAATTTACAATTTACATGTACACTTGTTTCAATTATTGAAGTTGATATAAATGTTCATGTATTTTATGCCCACAAGATAATTTAAATCTGCAAAAGCCTTTAATTGGTTAGCCATGCAACATGCAATGTTGAGATTTTTTAGAACTTCTTTGAAAATGGATATGGAAAAGGGAAACATGATGGACCTAGAGCATGTAGAAAGCCTATACTTCAAAAACATAAACTTGTACGAATATGTATTTATAATGTTCAAAAATCTACATTTTCTTTAAATTTAAAGGATCTAACTTTCATATATATTTTATATATGTACAAGTAATAGGATAGAGAATGTGAATAAAATTGTTGGATGGTGCAAAGTTCATTTTGCTAGTCAAAACACCCAACACAATATCCATTATTTTTGGGAAGTGAAAGGTTATTTATATATAATGTTTTTCAAATTCAATTTTAATTATTTATTTTAAAATGTGATGTATTTTTCACTTTAAATAATCACATATAAATTTGTATTATTCTTTACAAATGTGCATTTATTTATAATTTATATTTTATATTTGTGACGGATATAGATTGATCTAATCCTTACCATTGTCAAATAATTGTTGGTATTATAATTTTACTTCAAGTGATGCCTACAAGACACCACAAACATTCAATGATTAAATTAAGAGAGAAATCATGTTTTTATGATGATTTCATTAAGGACAATTCAATGAGTATGCATACATACATACATACATGCACACACATACACATATGTGCACACACACACACACACACACACACACACACACACACATGCATATATATGTATGTATCCAAATATATGTATGTATGTATGTATATACATATATATGTGTATCTATGTGTGTGTGTGTGTGTGTGTGTGTGTGTTATTTTTCAAGATTACTTTCAATTTACATGCAAGAAGTGATGATCAAATTTATTTATTTATTTAATTTTTAAATTTATAATATACTTTTATTTCATGTATGTACGAGATGTTTTTGTTGTCCAAGTGTTACTCAATAATAGAGAAAATGTAGACTATTATCCACTAAGATACACAAAAGAAAAACACAAGTTGCTAGAATGAATTGTAGATGGTGATGGACAATCATATCCAATTGGTTTAGTTGTCACTGAAGGAACATACTATCAAAAATTATAGATAGACAAAAATCGTATTCAATTTATTGAATACATGCCTTGAAAAAAAAAAAAATTATATTACAGTAACCATGTTATAGAGACAAAGTTACAATTTAAGACATTACCAAAAGGAGGAAATGGATATCAAAAGGGGAGGTTGTTTATTGAAAAACATGAAAAACTTTTAGAGATAATAAAATATAGAGAGTAACCTAACAATACAATGTTTGTGGATCTCTAAGGTAAACTTATTTTCATGTAGTTCTCATACTTTCATATTTGAACTATATAATTTTAACACTTATTTAATGTACTAGATTTTGGATTTGTTTTATGTATGTTGTAAGACCCCTCCTCATATGTACTAAATCAAATATGAATTTCTTGTTAAACCCTTTTATAGGAGATTTGAATGGATATATGAGAATGAAAATGTTATGTTATGAGAAATTGTAATGGTTATTCTTGAAACCATGTAGAGGACATTATGATAATTATGACTATCTTACGTATAATAATTTCATGATTGTTGCAATAACATAACTTAATACTACCCCTCTTTTGAATCATTAGAAATTGGAAGATGAAGTTCATCAACTCACTATAAGTTCTCTTAACTAGCTTTATTTTAAATATTATAATTACATTATGACATGTTAAGGTTGTTAGGGTATCATGTACAAGAGGTTATATGTTCATGTTTTGATACCCTATGATTCAAGACTTACTACATTGTTTGATTGTTTAAATATTCACTTGCACTAATGACGCTATAAGGTGTTTCACCTTATGATGATGATGTTAATTATGGTACCTTGATGATTAGGTTATATGCACTCAGATAGTTCAATATGCTCTATTGATGATGTTTATGATATTTTAGATATATGTATGCATTATGATGATTATTTTGGTATTTTAATTAGAACTGATAAATATGTTATGATGATTCAATTCTGAGATTAGTGATGTTAATCTATGTGCATAAATGGGAAAAGTCTATTTGAATGAAATTTATAATGTTCTGATCAATCTGATCATGTAAATTTGGTTTGTGTGTGTGTGTGTGTGTGTGTGATTTTATCGAATGACTGATATTCTCATTGAGTGTGCAGGGAATTTAACCATGGAATTAATTAGAGGAATAGTAATTGAGCCTATGTGCAAACTGTAATACCAAGGATGAATCCAATAAAATGATTCAAACCTCATTTTTAAGTGTTTAATTTGTATCGTAATATGAATGTATGTGTATCATTTTGTATTTTGTGATGTGTCAAATATTATGTAAAAGTAAATCTTATGGTGTCACTTGACACTTGTAATATGCATATGTGTATTGACATGTTAATTAGGGTTGTCAATGTAACCTGTTAACCTAAGACTCATCTAGTTAGTAACCTAAATTAATTTCCCTTGACTAAGGTTTAGTGAAAAGGTTACATCCTTGGGATTTTTGGAAATCAAATATTGTAAGCCACTTGTATAGGTCATGAATTGATCTTAGAAGCCAAATGTAATGCAATTCAAGTTCCTAAGGAGTAGGGGTGCAGGTTAGGAACCTTTTCTAGCCTTCTAGAACTTCCTAGTAGCATTTATGACCCCTAAAATATCCCAATATTCCTTTATTGCGAAAATGGATAATCTCCATGAAGTTGCCGATGTTTATACTCTTGCTAAGAGGATTCCTTTGTGGTAGGGGCAAGTGGGAAGACCATAGGAGGCTTAAAGTCATTATTGGAGCTATTTCTATTTTGGTTAGATGAGTTAAGAAGCTATTCAGAGTCCCTTTGAAGAGTTGGAGGGGTTTCACCCATTCTCTACATTTAAAAGTCAAGTTTGGAATTGCGAGAATGAGAGGATTTAGCTCTTCTCAAAACTCATTCTTTTCATAACCTTTTTGAAGGTCGGTTCTCCATTTCCATGATATGTTCTTTTTTCATTACTTGTTTATGTAAATTTCTTGCATATTGTAGCATGTTTGTGTTTTGTATCATGTAAGTGATGGGTATTGTGGGTTTTTTTTACTTGCTTTGTTTTATGATTTTTTTGTAATCTTTATTTATTTTGGGGAAATTGTGAAGGGAGTGTTAGCATTACTCACCCTTGGATAGAGAAGAAGTGGCCATGTACGAGGGAAGGATTTAGTTAGACTCTAGGTTAGTGCAAAGTCCCTTCTCATGATGAGAAGAGGGAGGAAGCAAGGTGTTATGGGCCCTTGCTTATCATTGAAAAACTGATTTTGTTTTGGAGAAATAAGGAGAGAAAGAAATGGAAGTTTATGTTATTTGGTAGCCTTGGAAGAGGCATATGATTTGTGTTCTTCATTGACTTCTCCTACCTAGAAAAATCCACCTTCTCCCTACTCATAGATTCATTTTGAAACCTATTGTGCATACTTTGGATGGAAATTGTATATTGAGTTATGTAATTGTGCTTGGGTTCTAAATGTCACCCAATCGGTTATTGGTTCTCCTAGCTTGGTGGGTGGCCTTTCAAGGCCTAGGATGGGAGGTTAGTAACGCTAGTTAAGATTAGTCTAGGTATAAAGTAAGGTTAGTCAGATTTTAATTAGTGGTTAGAGATTTGTTAGGAATTATTTGATGTTATTTTAGTTTAGTAGAAATTAATTACATTTATTATCTAATAATTCAGTTTAGTGTATAGTTAGTAGTTATTTTAAAAGGTTAATAAAGGTAAGCTTAAAAGGGTTATATTCAAGTGCTAGATTTATTTCATATGTTATAATATTAGGTGAGTTAAATTATTAAGGAAAGTATATTATGTTATGTTATTTATGTAAATTATTTTAATTATTTTATTTTATTTTATGTTTTATTATATTTTCATTAAGTCAAATTGTTAAGATCATAGAAATCGAAGATAAATGAAGAGGTCATAGGTAGGTGACCCAATAGTGAAATAGGAAGGTGTTGTAGAGATGAAGTGTATATCATATGTAATTATATGAGGAATATTCAAATGTATTAATTAGTTTTATCATTAAATTAGGATTATTTGGGAACCAATATTAAGGTTTTGGATCACTTCCTAAGAGATGCATACTAGTTCACATAAGAGTTTGAACTAACATACTAAAATGAATAGAAAATGACATAATAACCTAGTGTAACCTATGAAATTTAATGAACATAATAATGTGTAATGCAAACTAATCAAGTAAGGTTGGCTAAACCGTCAATTAGGGTGAAAACTTGAATGTGCCATTATGGTGCTTCTATTTCATGGGCATGTTAGAAAATGAATTTATATGAATCTAACCTTACTCAATAAACATTTTTAATTCAACTTTAACCCAAGAATTATGGAACCCTAATGCTTTCTTGAATATGATGTCACACTTTAACTAGAGATTTATCAAACCAAATTGTGTAACCCAAACTAGGTGTTCCTATAGCACTAGAACCTAAGGTTCTGTAATGGTGCAGTACATTTGAGATGTTGACTTTGCATCTATATTAATGTAACCAAAACCTCAACTATGTACTTAGATCTTGTAACCCAAAAAAAAATTGTGCCATGTTTTCACTCCTATGAAATTTACTCAATAATGGTCTACATGTTATATGTTTTAGATTATAGTAAAAATAGGTTTTAAAGGGACCCTAAAACCCTTTCACATCTTCAAAAAAGGAAAAAACAAGCCATCCATCAGGAAAGAGTCCTTATACCTACTAGAAGTAGTACCAAAATCAGGTTTTATAGGGACCTAAAACCACAAACAAAGTCCAAATAAAGTACCAAATTTTTACAAGGACTTAGAACCATTAGTACAGTTTAAAAACTAAAAGCTAGAAAATAGGACCAAACACAGGAACCAAAAGTAACAACCAGCAAACAGGACCTGAATGGGAACCCAACCAAAAAAGAAGACCCAAGAAACTATTGCAGTTATGTAATCATCTTAACTACCTCCTTACCAATCTTAGTCATGTCCTGGATGGAGTTAGCAGCCAAAGAAGTAGCAACAATCAAAGCTTGCTTCTTCGAACTCTATCTTGTCCTCTTGCTAGGACCCTTCGAAGATATGGTTCCTTCATTTG